>JAHWFP010056384.1:3908-50530 GCA_023313725.1 Lithobius niger
CTCTGGGATGTTGCCTCTGCCTTTAATCATGTTGCCTCTGGGATGTTGCCTCTGCCTTTAATCATGTTGCCTCTGGGATGTGTATCAACTAATAACACGGTACTAGTCTTCATGAATACGCTGAGACATAGCTAGCTTTACAGATGAAGGATCCCTTCCTCTCCCATGGAAAAAGGCCTGAAACTTCAATGAGGGACGTAGCCAACCAAATTTCATAACAGCTAAGAATTTAACAGAAGTTGTCATAAATGAATCAAGACAAGATGCGAAAAGAGGTACACCAGGTCACAGTATGTCACAGTAAACAAATTAGCTACTTAAGACAGGCTTCACAGCTTCATCATCGTTTTCGAAAATAAATTTGCAACCTGCCGTCTTACAATTGGTAATGGAGACAAAAGGTTGAACCGCTTCGTTTCGTTTGTTCAAAGAAAAGAAAAAGAACAAGAAAAAACTGTTGCAGACATATCAGTCATTGTGCGTTGGGAGTGAAATGTTTGAAGTCAGCTCGGCTGCATGCCAGTTTTTTAATGGCTTTCCAACTTACTGCTGGCTGTGACAAGGTCTTGAACACTTTCTTTAACCAACTATTTTAATTTTAAGTCGTACAGACAAAGTAGAACAATATATCATCTTTCCCGTTTTGTGATAAACTTTTTTGTTGTATCCAGTTTCTTCAATAATTTAATTCATTCCCCTCAATTTGTGAATTTTTACAAATTCTTGGTGCATCATCATTTGCGTCCGCTGGGTTGCGTCTACGTTCTTTACCAAATTCTGGCACCGGTTGCTTGCTCCACTCATGGAATTTCATCTTTGAAGCTAAATTTGAATAATCTTATCGCTCCGTACCAATAAAGTTCAGTGCCAGAAAACTCCTCCATCTCGTCTCGTCAACGTCCTTTGGCCAAGGAAATTATTATCACTGGCAGCCAACCGTTCTTGGTATTTTCGTTCACTGCAATCTTAAATTAACTTTTTTTTTTTTATATATTACATTCCAGAGAATGTAACACCAGCTGTTTAAATGGCAGTTCAAGTTTCCATTGAATCCGGCTGCATTAAATTTCGTCATTCCGAAACTTTATCAGATGACATGATTTCACTACACGAATATAATTTTAACGGATGTACTGGCTACCCTCCACGCGAGGTCAGGACCGTAGCTAGGAATTTTTTCTGCGGGGGTGGAGGGGGAGGAGGAAAACGGACAAAATAACAAATACACCCCCCTCCACCATAAGACAAAGAAGTGTCGAAAACTCTTAGTAAACTAAAACGAAAACTATTTTAAAAATTACCTGTTAAAAGAAAATTGAATTGACTAAAATTTTTTATGCCCCCTTCAATCTTTCTTGATCCCCCACTGCCCCCCGCTGGCTAAGGTCCTGCACGAGATACGTATCAATATTATTCGATACTCCATATAGTCACGAGGATTAGTTTTCCTACCATTAGCTATTGCCTATGTGTGAAGTGGCTAAAAGATATTCTGTAATCCTAGGACTACTTCAGGGGTATCCCATGCTAAATTTGCTTGGTACGCTTTGTTGTCCGTTTATCCTCTCCCTCACTTGGGCCATACGGGCATGTAACTCTGGTCATCGTGGCTGAGCGGTGAGAGAGCTCAGCCTGGTTGCTGGAGGTTTGCGGATCTGGTCGAACCCCTGGAAAGGGGACCTTGGTAAAGTTCCCGCCAGGACTGCCGGTCAGGGTAGCGTGAGAGGCTACCATGCTCCTTCAGCGGCTATGGAAACTATTCTGGCCAATCTGGACAACCTTTCGACCCCTACGATGATCGGAGGTTTAATATAGTGAATTGTGCCTCTTGCAATGCCATCTAGTGAGCAAAGTTGTTATTAAATTATTAGTTTGGTAATCATTTAATAAAACTTTAAACAAATAGTTTGCTTGCACTACCAGAGAAGAAATTGTTGTTTAGAGGTCTAACCATGACGTACGCATTGCAAGTCATGGTACTGCGTAATGCTACTCCACGGCATACGCATTGTTAAAATCAAAAGAACCTGTTTGATTTACCTTTAAATGTCTGTTCAAGGTCATGCAGTTTTCCATTTTTCCTGAGCGTTACAGACACTAGAATAACTTTTAAATGCCATAAATCAAACTACTACCAATGCCTCTCCCCTGCCCCCACCTCCCACAAAAAAAATGAAAATTGGTTAATAAATGTAAATGGCACGTAAAAATTAAACTCAATAATGGCCATAACAATTTTCTTTTGTCAGTAACAGATTTTCATTCTGTTTTGTAGGTTGTTGGCATCCTACAAAGGTTTAGTAAAATAACGAGCATGAGCGCGACGACTTTAAACAAACATATTAAGGTAACCCAAACTTTTTAAGTGGCCCTGGTTTGTTATCTGGTGCTTTTCCAGTATAATAATAAAGACATTATATTTGCAAAACAATACGAAGTACTAACCATGACTTCCTGACAAATGATACGAAAACTCCTTAATTTTCGTGTTATTCGCCAACTCGCCGTATGCACTACTTATTTTTCAAACGTTTTATTAAATATTACTTCAGTACACAGTATACACCTTTCACTGGCACTAAAGGAAAGAAGAAAGAGATATGTAGTAGGCCTCTGTTCTATTATAGCGGTGCACGGCCTATAACATTGATTAGTACTACTTTGCGATGAGGAGAGAGAGTACGGATGGAAGGAAACGACAGACATTATCATGTCCTCCTGTGGACGGGGGCAGACAAGTTTCAACTACTATGTGAAACTTGTGGTTTAATTCAAAACATTTGAACCTTGTGAAAAGATTTTGAGAGGAAGAGAAAAAAGGAGAGAAAAGTTTTTGAAGGTTTTTGAAGCAGAAAGATAAATAACCATATCGCAACATTCTCCCATGAAAGAAGAGGTGAGCAGGGGCTGCAATTGTGTGTGCACCCCTCCAGTATTGGATCAATCGGCAAAACGGTCGGCAAAATTAACTAACAATTTGTTTTCGGTCGTGCCACACTAAGTGTACGGTAGTTGTTTCAAGTTGCAGAGCCAGCATTCAACTTGTAATGCTTAAGCGAAAGCACCTGTTTTTTCATGGTTATACTGCGATTAGTTTTAATGGTTGTAAGGTATTGGTGTTACATAAGTGCAAGTGAATGGATGTACCCAATAACATCACGAGACCATCACTATACCAGTAATGAAACCCAAGTGTGCCACAAAGTTGTGTCTCCAAAAATCCTGTTTCCAGCATTTTGTGTTATAACTAGCAGATCACTCTCACAGCTAATTCTCAGCTCAAGCAGTGAGAGCAATTCAGATAAGTGTTCTCAACTGCAATGAACTAAATTTGGAACTGAATCCAGAAAAGTAACGAGCCACATTCGGTGATTTGATCACAACGAAGTAGTATTTCACCCAATACTTTTTTCTCGATTCTACAGCAAGAAAAGAGCAACCGACCTTTTGCTTTTTACTAGATCTACCTGAAGCATCTTTAAAAAATAAAAAAATAAAAAAACCGCAATCAAGTTATCTCGTTTCGGCCTTGAAAACTAACATCTGCAATTATTTTCTTTGCAAGTTGTACTTCTAAAGAGATAATTAAAAAAAAAAATCTGCTAAGGTTCCAGATGGCTTTTCCGCTCAGACGGGCATGCAAAGTTCTACACCAGCAGATTCTTGGCACCCTTGTTTACTCATTTACTCCACCACAACACAGTGAGCAAGCACGTCACTTCAAAGTCCATCACTTAGCGCGCTCACAAACAAAAAACAATACTTTCTAAAAACAGCAAAAACCACCAGCATAGAGATGGCACATTGTAAATGACTAGGTGTTGCCAACATGAGTCAGCAAGACGACAGTTTGGTCTACTTTTGGCTAGTGACCCAGGCCAGAAGGATAAACACGAACATCTTAAAGAATGTTAAGAGAGTTTGATTAAATGCAACTAACAAATTCATTGTAGTTGCACTTAATGAAACGCTCTTACCTTATGGAAAGGTAAATGCAGGAAAACCAAACTTTTTTTGTTGTCCTATTTTAAAGCAGTTATGAGATTAAAATAAATTGAAAATGAAATCAACTAGTAGGAACCCATGTTGTAACACAGCTGCGTGCCCATGCAGTTTGTTGTCGCAAGGAAAGTTTTCCTTCATGCAGCTAAACAAAAGGTGCTTATTTATTGAAAACTTAATTTCAATATTTCCATACCCATACATGAGACACCACAAACTAAAGGTATACATATCGTTAACACACTAGTTATACTAAAGGTAATATGGATTTTGCCTCTTTTGTTAGTTACACCTCCTACCTATCTTAATCTCCTGGGTTCCACATATAGGTTACATGTCCCTTATAAGTGACCTCTACGAGATGAGCAAAAAGTAGGTTCCCAGGCACAATGTGAGCTTTGTGAGGGGTCCCCGGGGACTCAACCTCAGCCCAGTGGTCTGCATCCTTGTCTCCAAACCAAGCGAATGCTGGTTCGAATCCCACGGCTGACACTAATATCCTATGGTACTAAAAAATAGTTCTTCGGGACTGAGAAGGTTATACCACTAACCCATTTTCGCAGCTTCGACTGGATTCAAACTCTATTCTCACCCAAATTCAATATCCATTGCTACCTTGCCGTTTCACCAAACAGCATCTGCCGTTTTACATGAAGCAATATTTTACCTGACAGCATTGTTTACTTTATATTCTTCCAAACATCACCTAATATTCGGTGTAAGCGAAATATATATCATATAAAGAGAGAGAAAGAGAGATTTAGTGTCACGTTTCAGCACGAGGCAAAAAAAAAAACGGTACCATATTCAGGTGAAATTTGTACCATTTTTACAAAGGCACACTATAGTTTACAATTTTTATAATAATAATTGTACCATATTTTACAATCATAAGGTTTTATAAAATATAATCTTTAAAAAAAATGATTTCCACTTACTTTTAGGGCAAATAAAAAAGTACCTTGTTTAACAGATTACCAGTAAAATCAACCACGCAAGCAGGCATCTTATTTTTATTTCTTATCACAAATTGTAACACGCGTGTATCAAAAAAACTTTAAGTCAAAATACAAACTTTTTAAATTAACCTTCGTACTCGAAAGTTTAGTATTACGTAATTAAGTTCTGTGTATTCTTTACATATTAGTATTGTTAAACAAGAGTATTGTCTGTATGGTCTTTATGAGTTGTGATGCAGTAAATATTATATAATCCCAAGATGGAAGGTCAGCAAGCGTTTGCTTTACCACCTCTTTTTAACACTGAATGAGACATTTTGTACAAAAGTGTCTGCATTATGAATAAATAAGTTGCTAGACGGTTTTTTTGGAGGGTGGGGGGGGGGGGGGAGAAAATTTTTTTTGGCAAATAGCTTAGAACGACTCAAGCTATTATCGCTTGATTATCACCACTAGAAAACTCTTGGAAAAAAATTTTAAAATTATCTCTTTGAACATCAGATCGGAAATATTTGAGCAAAGTTTATAGCACCACCCAAAAGCTCTCCAAAACATGATTAAAATGATTTGAAAATTTCAAAACAGTTCATACTTTGAAACACGACGCACAGTAAAAAACCACACCAAACAACACACATCATCAAAATAAGAATATTTCTTCATCTACTCTCTGCAAATTTTCGATAAACCATCTACCTGTGTCTTCATCAGGATCTCTTAAGTCTCTTCTACACTCTGATTTACATCTTCGTGGTCATAATCTTCCACTTTTTTGTCATTCGCATTCAATGTTTTTAAACCCGGCATCTCTCGGAGCCTCCTACTCGTGTCCAACAGAAGGCAAGAGTAGGAGGCAACAAGATGCGCCAGACTTAAAATCGTTCAATGCAGATGAAAAAAAGTGGGAGAATACAACCACGAAGATGTAAATTGCAGTGTAGACGAGACTAAGAGAACCTGATGAAGGTAAACTGAGACAATTTATCAAAGATTTGTACACTATGTATAGAGGAGGAGATGTTTTTATTTTGAAAATTGACATTGTTTGGAGTTTACAGCGCATTAAAATGATATATTTGAATATCAAAATCGACAATATTTTGAGCAAAATTAAAACAAACGGTGCTCACAGGTGACGTAAATATGTGTAAATATTGCAACTTTACATTGTTCATGGGTGGACTTTCTCAGTTGGTTCCTAAAATGCACACCTCTCATTAGAAAGATAATGGCCGTATTTGTGTATCAAAGAAGTGTCTAACATGGCGGATCATCTTGGATATGCCAAAATGTAGCAGCTTTTTTTGCTGCTAGCAAGACAAGAAACAAGCCACAAAACTAGTACATAATTATTAATGAGGTAAGCAGCTTACCTATGTTGAGCCTCCCTATAATATTTCTTTAGAGGAAAAGTGTCGAACACAGGCGACGATAAGCTCTCGTTGGAGTAGTCCGTTCCTCGCCATTTTACATCCGGAGAATTTAAGCAATCAGCCGCTGCCATTTCTGTCATACAAAAGAGAAAAATCTATAAAAGCAAGGTTTGGTCAGCTTGGCAAGCAAAAAATGCCTTTAAATAAGAATGACAATTTCATGCAATTTAACTGTTACCGGGCCAATTGTATCTGGTCGCGTGGATTATGCAATTGTCGGCTGCCTGAACGTGTCCTTGTTAACTTCAATGGAAGATTCAGCTAAACCAAGGGTGTATGCAGGTGAGGGCCCAAAGCCCCCTGCCCAGAATTATTTTGAACCTTTTATATTAACAAATACCTAAACGTGGACCAGGTATTGTTACTTTGATTTCAGGAATCATATTAACAGTTCATCACGCAAACCAATAAAAATAAGTTTCACTATCTGTAAAATACTAACCTCTAGTATATGTAACGAGAGTTAGCAGGGTTCATGCTGTCCCACCGGCCTATTAGACAAATTCAGCACATATTAGAGGTTAGTATTTTACAGATAGCAAGAAACGACAATTTTAACATTGATTAAAATTAGTTTTAAATCAAATGACGTACGTTGTTAATTTTGAGGTCTACTAGAAAGGTACACATATTTTTTAGCTTAGTCAGTGGTAATTATCGCTGCAGCGTGAATTATGTTTAGTTGTGTTTAGTAAACCCCTACCGTATTATCTTGGTAAGTGAACAAAAATTAAGTGAAACAATTTATCAATTTTAACCACTTGCAAGTGCGCAAGGTTACTGTTAAAAATCATACCTAATAACAATCATTCATTACTTATTTCACTAGTAGCTGCTTCATTGGGAAGAGTTAGTTAACTTAAAAGTGTTTATTCAAGTGCTGCTCATTAAACATACTTGCTACCATTATAGTGGCTTTTCTACACGACACGATGTTGTAGCATTCACTTAAACACAGGAAAATGTTGATAACACAACATAATGTGCAACAATTTATCATGAAAGAACATAGAAAATAACCATAGCTTTATTTCATGAAGTACTGTTTCGATTATATTGAATACTTGCTTTCCCTACGATACGATTTTGTAACACTCGGTTAAACACAATTCTTTTCTGACGCTACGATAGGAGATTGTTTATTTTTTGCCTGGGTTGTTCACACAAACAAGAAGGATAAATTAACAAAACACCTGCGGTAGGGCCTCGGGACTGTAGTTTCATTTTTCTTCAATCACAGTACATAAGTCTAGTAACAATATTAATTCAAATTTGACAATTTTCAATGTGCACGTGGCATGCCATCGTGGCACCTGGCCAAGCAGAATATGGCATGGTAGGCTAGCTAAAGCTTGATGATGATCCTTGAAAACCATTGTTAACTCATTAAATTTTAACCACTCCATAATATGTACCCGTTTATTGTTAAAGATCAGATCAAATAATTATTAAACATTTCATTATCAGTTGCTTTAAGCAGCAGTGAAGTGTACATTGAACTCCTTAATCTCCCCTTCTACTAGGGCTACGAGTCTCACATTTTTTGGACATCCAGAGGGTATGTCCAGCTAGACGCAAACATGAGTTTTAAGTGCCCAGGCCGTTCGTTTAGGATTGAGGAACTTGAAACCTATGAAGAGCACACGGCGTCAAAAGTCGGGATTTTTTCCTAGTGGGGGTAGAGGTCTGAAAAAGCACCTGCATCCACATGGTTTCAGTCTATCACAGGTAAATGTCACACATGTTTTTGCCACTGGCTACTTTTCTTCATAAACTTTAAATTGAAATCTACAAATTTGCTCCAATTTAAGTACATCTGTAACGTGGTCGTTACTGGCAACCAGACGTAGACTTGGGTGCTACAACAGACAAGCCCTTACTCTGTTACTAGGTAGAATCGCTAGTTGTTGTTAACTAGCAAATGTTGGTTTGGAATTAGGTCACACCCCATTGTTTGGGTTTACCATATGAACTGGGTCCAAACAATGGAACGATAGAGAACCTTCAGCAACAGGAGGAAGGGCTTCTGGTGTGGAAACCTATGTCGGAACGGCACAACATCGGTACCGTTTCAAGACCCTAAGCAACACTTTGCCACAAAATACCTTTAGATTTGCCACTTTCAGGTTGATTACCCGTAATTAGCCAATCACTTACTCGTTGATTACACCAAGCGTTGCACTTCGTTAGAAATAAAATAATATTTTCTTTTACATTAGAAATGTATCTCAGTAAGGGGCCATTCAAAAACCATGGGGTTGGCCAGGGGGTGGGGGAGGTCGGCTTTCGGCCACAAGTAACCAAAATGGTGGGAGGGGGTTTCCAAATAAACCACGTGGATACTGCATTGAAGGGAAATTATCTCCAATGGATTGGTGCATTTACCGTAAATAATCTGTGCATACCATCGCACTCAACCTTACATTGTTCTTATACTGTTCCTACATCGATATTAACGTCTGGACCCCAGTTAACCAAACTGCATATCCTGCACAGTGGTGAAAGATATAGCGACTTGTCGTAGAAATTTTCAACAATGTAAGAATGCGTTTCCCAGACCAAATTCATTTTTATAGTAGGTGTCTGACAGCGAGTGCTTCACTGGGACAATTCAATGCAGTGATGGCTTACGTAATAATGAACGCATTAAGTTACAATTTTCTTCTTTCCGTCTCAGTTACAAATCTCGGATGAAGTTGAGTCTAGTGGCCGTTGCAGATCGCCAAATATTTTGGTGAAAATATTTCACACAATTAATCAAATGGCTGCCCTTGATTAAAAGCGAAAGTGGAATAGGGGTACTTATCGTTGGGTTTCTCATATTGAACACTATCAATTCACGAAAATTGGTACAGCACAATAACAAATTTTATATGAAGTGGTACCGCATTAGTCAAAAACACGTTAAGATGTTATTTTTTTAAAGTATGGAGAGTTGGGGGGGGGGGGGGGGAGAGCCCCCTGGGTTTTTTTGGGGGGGGTCCAAGATCTGGCCACAGATGACCACAGGGGGAACGGGGAGGAGGGGTTAAAAATGTTTTTAAATTATAATTGCAATTAGCCATCTCTGAACAAATACATTTTTTTTTAACAATTTATTTTCCTATTACCTTAGATTAATTCCTGATGAGATTATTTCGAGAAGAACCCGAAAGGAAACACTGTAATGATTACTTCATTTTGTAGCTCTTCCAAATGTTACAAGCAATTATTTTCAAAGCAAGTAAATATGCACAACTGCTGCTGAGGAAGAGGTATGATATTAAAGATCTTGTTTTCCAATAAGTCGTCCGGTCATTAAAAGCAAGAATACTGGAAATTAAGTTGTACCAACACCACTTCTTGCAGCCAAGATGGCGATAATAATTATCCTACTTAATTACAATAAACAAAAGTGGGGGCAGGTACAATGTTGAAGCTAATAGGTCCTTTAACATAGCTAACGTTGCAGGAGAATTTCAAGAGTTGAGGTAGTGGTTGTCATCGACTCTGCCGCTTCCTCGTTTTCCGCACCATATAATAAAATTGTGTACTGGATGGAAAGCTATATATTGGGCAGGCTACGAACAGTTATGTAACAAGTTCAAACTGTCTGTCCCCTACCCCACAGTGAACATTTGTGGACGCTAGCACTTCTCACCTCAAATACAACAGAACACAAGGTGACCTCATCTGTTAACTTAAGTAAAGCCGTCTTACTCTGAAAAATAATCCCCAAACCAGGTACAATGGACTAACCTTAATGTTGTAGCATATTCAAAGAACCATGAACTAACTTTACTTCCTTATCTGTAGTCCAGGTGCTGCAGATAAGGAAGGAAAGTTAGTTCATGTTTCTTGGAATGTGCCCAACGTGCGACCAAATTTCAAAAAAAGGTTCAATATCTAACTAAATTCCTTTCGACAGAAAATCCCTTCTCAGTGGTGCACTTCCAATTACCGATTAGGGGAGGTTTTTTTTTCTTTTTAATTCATTGTGGCCATTGTTGACGACTGATAGATTGATGTACGCTTGCACTTGTTTTACGGTGTGCAAGGCTTGTGCTAGGGTACATATGCATTCGAGACAAACAGCTGTGATGGTGTTTTTCATGTGCGTTTGCTGTAGGGAAGTAGGCTATGCAATTTAGACAGGTTGCCAAAAACTGTAATTTAAAGTTACAAATGGACAGGATGAAGGCAGTAGAGTTGGACAATGACAGAAGCTGTCTTATGAAACCTTTATTTCACAGATTTTCAGAAATTGAGTTTTAGGCAGTAGTTTTCGATTAGTAGGCAGATTGCAATACAAGATCTTTAGCACAACTATTTGCGAGCTGAGCAATGCACGGCATCTTGTTGGAGACAAGAAAAAATCAAACACACTTAAACAGGACCAACAAACACAGTAAGCAAAAAGCACTCGCCAGTATCCGTCTGCAGTTTCCCATCATCACCATTAACAGGAAGTGTCGTTGCTGGAAACTGTTGCGACCAGGCTTCTGTCAAGACATCTCTGTGCTCAGCCCGCCGTTTGCTGTTGACAGCAGTAGTCATTTCAACAAGCGTGACTCCAGCAGACGAAGGAGGTGGGGATGCCAGGACTGAAGCAGGAGTAAAACGGACACAAACAATGTCATTACACACCTAGCATATACGTCAAGTGCAATGCAAAACGTAAGCGAAAACAAAGGAATGAATGCAGAACATGAACTGATGACAAAAGAAATGGCACAGATGACTTTAGCTCAACATCATTTGACTGATGTGGAAGGGCGAGATAGGCACACATTCATGTAGGTTATGACCAAAAACTCATGTCGATGTTAACAACAAGCACTTTTACTTTTTCACTACCATGACCATTGACTGAGGGACCTTTTTTTCAAGTCACTTGTGTACAGGGTGGTCCACAAAAAACTGACGACCCAAAATTTTCTAAGTCCAACTTTTCTAGTTAGCACCCCTCAGAACCAGGAGAGGAGAAAAATCTTCGTTTCATTAGATTTGATTTCTGTCCTATCCTGGTTCTGAGGGATGCTAACTAGAAAAGAAGTTTCTATCTTGGGTCATCAGTTTTTTTTGGACCACCCTGTACATAGACACATTCACTCTCGTCACATTCTTGATTGGCAGTCCAAACCCCATAACCACTCAGCAGTGCTTAGGTTTTCATTGTGTTTAGCTATGGACTTATTTTTGTTTATCACGTACACCCTGGTTCAAGGACGGTTTAAAGCAGGGGTGGGCAACCTGTTAAACCTGCGGGCCACACCTCGAAAAAGTAATGGTAATAAGGTAACAGCCGAGCCCTTAAATGGCGACTATAAAACCGCTATTATGGTGGTATTGTTTTTACAATTAAAGGGCAATTACATCCATTTTGACATGCATGTTCGACTTTTGGATCACTTAACACAATAACTAAACACAAGAATTGTGGTAAGAAAACGTTATGTACGTCCGATACAACAATTTAATTACTGCATCACCAAAACACGACATGGAGATCGCCATTGTTTTGCTGGAACGCGCAGAAATTAATGCCGACAGACGGAGCACTTCGATTTCGCCTCGCAGCCGATTGAAATAGCTGTGTTGGCTGTGAGGAGCTCAAGCGTCTGACAGCCTTAGCTCAAATTGACAGTAGTGGCCAGCTAAGGCCGTCAGAAGCTTGAGCTCCTCGCAGTCAACAGAGCTATCTCAATCGGCTGCGAGTCGAAATCGAAGAGCTCCGTCTGTCGCCATTAATTTCTGCGCGTTCCAGCAAAACAATGGTGATCTCCGTGGCGTGTTTTGGTGATGCAGTAATTAAATTGTTGTATCGGACGTACGTAACATATTCTTACTGCAATTCTTGTGTTTAACTATTGGGTAAGTGATCCAAAAGTAAAACATGCGTGTCAAATATATACTTGACTTTTCTTAATTCATTCATTTGTAAATGGAAGAATTTAATTTTTACATGGAGTTTTGTTTGAGACTAACCTGCATGTGACATGCTGGTTGTGACAAGCTTTTTTTTTAGGCTGTGGCGGGTCGGATTTAGGGGGTCGGCGGGCCGTATGTGGCCCGGGGGTAGCCTATGCCTGTTTTATAGGCAATGATATAACGGTTCTTATTATTTTCAGAAAATAAGCAGTAAAGTTCATAGTAATCTAATGACATACTCGGCCTACGTATTATCTTTTTGGGGTCCTATTACAACTTTTATTAAATTTGTAAATTCCGACTTTTATTCCAAAACCAAGAAGTACAATTGCACAATTAATGTCGCTACTCAATTAAGGTACTTTTTTTCAGATTTTTTCTGGTTTCTTTCCAATTCTGTAACCTTCCAATTGTGTGGAAACTGCTGACAGCTTTTGTCAGGTTAAAAGCAATAGGTTCTTATTTGAGGAAGTTTCAATACAGAAATACTATACAATAGTGGGATTTTTTTTTGGGGGGGGAGGGGGTGCCTTTATTCAAAATTAAAGTTTAATTCAATCTTCAGTACGTGAAAAAACTGGCAAAAGGGATAACACAGGAGACCACACAACTGTTCGCCCGTTATATTTCGGTAAAAACCTATCACCTTCCAGAACTGCCAACATAAAAGCTTTTTTTTATAAAGGCGGTCACATCATAATTATCGCCGATGTCGGGATCAAACGGAGTCACTTCAATACGAGACGTTTTAAATGTGGACAAAAAGAATCAAAACTGCAAACACATGTATACAGGTACTTCTGCATAGTTATTATATAACTAAGGAAGAAATTCAAGATAGATAAATAATTTAATATTTTAACGGGGAAAATTTCTAGCAGCCTTCCTCTCCTTGCATGCCATGATTCTACCAATTTCCTTCCAGCTTGTCAGTTTTATCAACCATTACCGACTTTGAACTCCATACATGTGGGCCAATATTAAGCATACAGATTATCTCCGCAAGGCTAGTGACTATCAGATTATCCTTAAACAATCAATTGCGTGGGTAGCCAAGTTCAAGGTTGGCAACTTTATGGGCACAAATTCCAGTTGTCAACATTACCAGCAAAGTTGATACCTAGCAGAGAGAACACTATCTCACAAATATTATATAGTGCAATGCAACACCATGCCATTGTAACTTTATTACTTGCATTCCCTTACCAATTTTAGTACAGTACATAATGAATGTTGAAATCCCATCAACTTGTAACATTAGATTAAAATTTAAAGAGCACTTTCAACAAAGAATATTAATTCTGCCATGATTGGTAAGAAGGTGGATTGTAGGGCCCGACGAAGGAGTGTCTATGATGATACTAGGCCACTGCATGTTCCATCTCTCATTCAGGGCCCAACCCCAAGCGGCCAATTGTGGAATATATAGTCGTAACTATTTTTAGGTATAACTTACGTTTGTCTAGGTATACATTGTATAGGTTTTAACCTAATAAATAGTTGTGAAACCTATCACTTGTGCTACATAGATTATTCCAGGAATGCTTCAAACGCTACAGCGCTGACACAACTGTTCAGACTGAAAGATCGGGTTCTTCAAGTAAAGGCCGACTGGGGGAGAAATTCAGTGTTTTCTCTCCCATCCCACCAATTCTCGCAAGGGATGGAAAATTAACGCTTCTCACAGTAACGTTGCTCAAGTAAAATAAGAATCTGGTGATGTCGAATCAAATCGCCTGGAACCAGAAAGCGAAACTCGCGACTTCTCTCCCAAACTGCCTTGTGCAGACGACGGAACATGAAGCGAGAGTTAAAAGAGGATACACCCAACATTCCGATATATCTCAATTTTTGGCCGAGTTTTACACTCTACAAGATGCGTGTACAGGCAAAATTTGTCAATGTTCATTAACAAAAGTTCCTTTATAGTTATTTCAAGATCAGAAGGCAACACTGTGTAGATGTTTCATACTACTCCCTACTGAAACCATTAAAAAAGTATACAAAAGTTACGCTGTGGCCGACCTGTTGGAAACCGGCAGACATTTTTGGGTTATTCAGAAGAGAATTAGACATCAAAACATAACAAAATTAAATAACACTTTAAGGAAGAAAAAGACTACACAAAGATTTCTAAGTAGCTTTTTTTTCTCTACAAGAAACTTGTTTAAAAAAGTTTGGCCAAAACGTTACCACATTTTAAAGATAAAATTAGTTTTTACTTATCCATACTTATCTTTGGTTTGGGCTAAATATTGTTTATATTAAAGCTCCATGCTCAAAAACCTTTCACTAGAAGCTTTCATTAGAAGCTTCACTAGCTCACCAATAGTCGTCATGTATGCTCACCTTCCAGCATGCGTCGCCAGTCATCCTCACAATCCTTTGTAGAACAATTTTGTTAAGTTAAGAGCGGGAACGGCCAGTGGGTTTACACAACAAGTAAGTTTTTTAGGATAAGTAATAACTTATTTTATCTTTAAAATAAAGTTTTCACTTCCATCCGAAAATACTTCCCTTCAGTTTGGGCTGACTTTATCTAAAAAGAGCTGGGTCGAGCCAAACTCTGAGCTAAACTGCACAGATGGGACCTCGAACTTAAGGTCTGCACAATTAATGAATGTATCAACCTGAATCAAATTGGCAACTTTTTTATCCAAGAGCAACAAGGAAAACCAAAGTAGCTGCGCTGAACAAAACTACCAAAAGGGCCAGTCGTCAAGGTAGGCATGGGAAAGAATCTTGTGACTGTGCAGGAAACCCACCACGGGATGGAGAACAGAGATGAAAACGTGGGGAGCTGTGATAAGGCCGAAGGAAATCACCTAGAAGTGGTACATGCGCCCGCCGGAGAGGAACCAAAAACAGGTGGAAAACACGACGGGTGAAGCGGTATGTGGAGATACGCATCTTCGAAATCCACGGACATCTTGAACTCCCTTGCTGCAGACTCCAAACCGACGCTAACATCTCCATCTAGAAATGGCCTTTGTCCAGAAATGAGTAGTCTGCAAAGAGTGAAAATAAAGTAGGGTGCCTCCATGAAGGGGGGGAGGCAAATAGCTCCTTTCCCCAGCAACTTGGCAATGACAACTAGCCTACCACTTCCAACAACTCGTTGGGGAGGTGGTTGCGGGATATACTTTATCCAGGGTGGTGGACCCGAAGTCAGAAATGAGAATGAGGCAAACGGAGGGGACGTAGCCGTATTTGAGTATTGACAGGACAAAGGTATCCGTCGTCATGGACTGCTATATGCTTCTATGTGGTGCCGAAGCCTGCCCCCAACACCAATCAGAGAAGGGAGGTCGCCGAAAAAATCAGAACAGGGACAGAGGGGTCCACGAACACGTCCCCTAGAGCTTCCTCTGCCCCATAGAAAGGAGCGGCCTCTGCAACCTCGGTACAGATACGAGTCCTCCTGTCTTGATTGTTACTATTACTCTGAACCTCCTTCATTCTAGCATCTATTCCCCCCCCCCCCCCACTTCTCCCGATTCACTTGGTAGGGGAGAAGGGAAGCCCCAGAGGAGAGTCAAATTGGGCCCTAAAAAGGAATTCTGCATCTGCTTCAGGAGGGCGACCTTGTGCAGTGGGTTTCAGGACAGGGGGTGGTTATCTTATCCCTAAGATCAGGTGCAAAGGTGAGCAATTGACCGTTGAAGAGGCTTGAAGACAAATGCATGGCATCCAACGTCGACCAACCACGTCGACTGGAAGGTTGGATGTAACTTGTATGCATCTCGACGGCAGAGTACCTCGTCATGGCCCGTAGGCCCCAGCTGAACGAAGATGCACGCTTCATAACTGGAGGGAGTCCTCCAGCATGGTATCAGTCCTGGATTAAACAGCTTCCACCATGTACGCTTGTAAAGCCGCCGTCGACACAGAATACGCTAACTCGGAATGAGAACCGGCCTGAAGGCTCCACCTGACGAGGTTCTCATCATTTTCAGCCTGGCGAAAGGGTGTCTTGATGATGGAAAGGGCCACAAGGGAGGAGTAGAGCTCCACATGAGCGTGGTCAGAGACTAATTCAGCTTCAGGAAAGGTGCGACACCAAGTGCACTTGGGGGCACCAGTGGGTTAATGGTGAAGAAAAATTCCTCTTCTTGGGGTCATGAGGAGTGAGCAGCTGACCTACCAAGAGGGAGGCCTCATCTTCAGGCGTTAACCCAAGAAGGTCCAAATACTGCAGGCAAACCTCCTGATACTGAGGGAGATGGTGGGAGGGCTGACGCACGGAGTCGGAAATAGCGAAAGTGATGCGGGGTGTATTGACTAGATTCACAACAAGTGGCGATGGTTCCTGATAAAGAGTGCCGGGCAGGTAATGGTTAATAGAATGGAAAACTGCTTCCAGGAAATAAAAGCAGTCCCCTCCCCATAAATGTCATCAGCGTGCTAAAAACAACAATTGTCGCCCATAAGGATCCGTTAGTCGTGGTGCGCCGATTCCAGGGGGGGTAGAGGCACACATCGTTGCCTTAATCGTTGTAGCTACCGACACCCTTAGAGTCATTGAATTGACGAGAGAACGTAGCCTAAAACAGGCTAACCGAAGCGTCAAAAGGCTGAAGAACGGCGAAGTGGCGATGTGACGAAGCAGTGGCATGGCAAAGTGGCGAAGTTGCCAACCAGTGATGGGAAGAAATGGCAACGTAATGATCTGTCAATTTCGCAATGCACCCGGGAAGGGGGGAGGGGAGTGAGGGAGGCAAGCACACACGTTGCCTGTTGGTGAGCTACTGAAGCTTCTTATTGAAAGTGAAATTTAAGGTTTTTGAGCATAGCGCGCAAATATAAAGATATTTAGCCCAAACTAAAGGGAAATATTTTCAGACATACAAAAAAATTGCATCAGCACTGGATTCATACCAAATTTTCAGTCTTGTATCCCTACTGAGCCATTACCCATAACGAAACTGGATACATATAGGCTTGTCTGAAAACTGTCTCTCTTTCCAATAAACGCAATACAAATTATTTACTATTTATTATTTAGGAGTACTAAAAAGAATACTAAAAACAGGGACTGCACTATGGCCAATAGGCTAGTATGGTCATTGTTTGCCTTTGTAGCGAACTTCAACTATGAACTATTACTGTGCCGTTACTATCAGACACAAATGAACCGAAATTGGCTCAATGGAAAGGTCGCCTTCCAGATAATTCAAATTACATCAACTACTTGAACTACAGTTTCTAATGGCAAAGTAACAGTTTGAAGTTAAAATTCAGAGAATAAGTATTGAGCTAGGACTGGCCATAGTGCCACAGTCAGACACATGTATACTTTTTTTCCCCTCTACCTGAAAGGAAACTAAATTTTCCTTTTTGGCAGACTACTTTTCTGCTCGTGGCCATCCTTTCAGGCACAAAGTCTAACACACTATCTCCCTCTCTCTCACCTATAAATAAAAACTAGCCGTAAAATCTCTCCCAGATGAATATAAAATTCCTAATAATAACGGTAATGACCCATACAAAGTAAACCCCAGCCCTAAGACGCTCGGGTTGGTAACTTCACCCTGAAATCAAAAATAAGGTAGGAATAAGACAGCCCTCAAAAAACACATGAAACCAGGGGGGGGGGGGAATGAGTAGATTACTTAAAACTGAGAAAATCAATCAAAAAAAGTCCTTCCTTGAAATATATAATGCATTTTTTTTAGAATGCACTCCAAATTTAGAAATAAAGGTAGTGTGTTTGCTTCTAGATATCAGCCCACAGCCATGCTTGGAGAGCTTACAGTGCTCCCTCAGACATTCCAGCTGAGATTGGTATACCCTAACGCTTCTGGTAAAATTACCACAGCTTGGTCTCTTTCTTCTGGGTGAAAAGAAGTATAACCACCAACAATTCCATGATTCAGTTGTATTTACTGCTACTGATATGCAATTCGAACAAAATAGGCTACACACAATATGAAGAACATGTTTAAATTATGTAAAATTGTGTACTTTGGTTGTTCTTTTGTGTTTCAGAGTGTCAAATGTGGTAAAGTTGTGCATTTTGGTTCTTTTTGTGTTTGAGAGTGTCAAATATAAACAATTGAGACACCAACCAACATTTTAGGTGTCATTTCTGTTCTTTTAAATGAATTTGGAACTAAACAATGTTTTAGCGTTTACCCTTAAAGTATGTGCAAAAAAACATAACAGGAAATACTCTAGTATAGCAAGGTTATTAGGCCAAAAATGTGTGTGTGTATGGGGGGGGGGGGTGTTATGTGTGATACCTAACCAAAGGGGACTAAGTCAGAAAAACGGACCTCAGCTGGAAAATCAGGTGGCGGACGACAGTACGAAAAAAAACCAGGATATGGAAAAACAAGGAAATTTTTTTTTTAAATGGGTTCCAGTCAGAAATGTCACTCACACGCCTGCGAATATTTTGTCCCCCTCCTCCCTCCCTCCCTCCAATATTTTGTGTTCAAGCCATCCAGAAAAGAAAAAAAAAGTTTTCTTTCCAGTGATGGCGCGAAAAAAGTAATGGATTTTTTGTATTAAATATTTTTTTTACTTCTGTCCTACATAAAGGTGTTAGAATAATTTTTTGTGTAAATCTGCACATACTTTTTTTTATACGTTAGATATCATTTTAAGCAAATCAAAATCGGCCAACATCGGCAAAAAAATTATAGAATTACGTCCTTTTTAACTGCTAAGGTTATCTCGGAACACAGAAGGACAATTTTGCTGGGAATTTCCTACGGTCATTTACATGCCACCATCGACATAAGCACGAATATTTCCAGGACACAACATTGGAATAAGATTGGGAGCGATTCGATTACCAGAAACAAGACTTTTTTTTTTTTCAGGCTTTACATGGTGACAACTATCAACCATTACCACAATGATGGAGCTAACAAGGCTTTGCCTTTTTAACTACCCTTTCTCCAATATTTGCTTTGGAAAATGGGTGGGCAGAATGGCGATAAAGAGCATTCGATTCCGGTCTTACGATGCACCATCCCTGTCCGTATATTGGCATTATGTTGCGCTAAAACCAACTTGTGCATATATCGACTTAATTCTGATCTTGTTGGGTATAGGATGGAACACAAGAAGGGCCACCTCGCCCCCATCGCGAGCACAAGGTGATGCACCACGACCAGTGTAAAGGAACATCCACCAATGCAGAGTAGGACTGGGTAGGAAAGGGCGCCTGTGCTATTTATCGAAATGACCAGGGAGGGGCGCCATGTGTTTTACAGGAAACTCTGATGAAATGATGGTGCCTCCAAGAATCGAGTGGTTTTGGGAAGCACTCTAAGCTCCCCAAGCAGAAGCATAGTCCAGGGTCGAACTAAAGAAGCTTTGCTTATTTTTACATTCTGTCGTCATTTTAGGCTCGGGGAGCATTCTTCAACACATATTTTATATTTCAAGTAATGTTATATTTGGAAAGTTTGGAGTGGGTTGGGGGAATCGTGAGAAGAGGACTAACGCTATGCCAGAAAAGAAACAACCAAAAACAATGATTGGTTTAGCGAATTTTCGGTAGTATAATATGCTTACAGAGAACATCCAATACCTTCATCAGGCAAAAAGTGTACGAGCACGCACAGAAATACGACTACATGTTCTCTGTAAGCATATTATACTACCGAAAATTCGCTAAACCAATCATTGTTTTTGGTTGTTTCTTTTCTGGCATAGCGTTAGTCCTCTTCTCACGATTTCTTTAGCCAGAGTGAAATGAGCCTGTCGGCTTTCAAAAAAGGGTTGGGGGAAGGGGGAGCAGTTTCAAAAATACGTTAAAATTGTAAATAAAGAAATAAAGGGAGAGAGAAGGGAATGTGTGCCTGAAAGGAAAAGTCATCAGTGGACATGGAACCTAACGGCATTCATTTTTCTTTGCGGGTAGAGAAAAAAAAAAATACTACCAAAGGCGCGCCGAAAGTACGGTAGCCAAAGGGTGCCAGTGCCATTGGCACAATGGCACTATGGCCAGTCCGAGCCTGCACCAATGCAGTACAAGCAACATGGTGGTTGAAGCCAAACAGTCAAGTTTTGATGGTTTCCGATGGCCAGAAGAAGCCTTTACCCCAGAAATATGGTTTAAGAAAAAGTTGTTCAGTAGATTCATGGAGGTAATTCTAGTTCAACAAGATATGGATTAAACCAGACAGGGTGAGGGGGAAAAGAGGGGGGGGGGGGGGGGGTTAAACAGTCCCCGTAAAGCGGCCCCGTGACCGGGTCTGGACTGAATTGTTGGGGGCGGGGGGGGGCGTCAGAGGGCACATTTGGAAACATAGTGGGCTAAGGATTTTTTTTTCAAGGCAACCACATTAGGCACTTTTATTCCGTTTAATGATTAATGCAACCTGAACGTAACCTAAGCTTCAACGTAGTACAATTTATATGTGAAACAAGCTAGATAAATTAGGGTACACATATTAATGCCAAGTTGCTATAGAAATATATAAATAAAATAAAATAAAAAAATAAAAGCTCTGGATATTCATTTGATTTCAAGTTTAACCTGCAAGTTTTTTTAATTTATTTTATTTAATTTTCTGGTCGTGACCTGAGTGTTGAGCTTAGGTAGGGGAAGGGGGTGAAATATTTTTTTTTTTGGTGGGGGGGTCATGGCCCAACCTGGCCCCATCACCTGTAGGTTTTACCTTTGCATAAAAAGTGGTTTTTATTACTGCACATGAACTAAAATGACCTTTTAGGCAGTAATTCTACGTACGGTCGGTGTTTGTGAGAGTAAAGTAATTGTGTACCACAGCGTTTATGGGTATGTTATGTAGCTATCAGTTGCAAAACGGAGTGTCAGGTTGGGAAGCCGACATTTCGTATTAATCAAACGATCGGTTTAAAAACTTAAAAACTTGATGCTACAAGCGTTACACACGCATCCCACTCTTAAAACACACCGGTGCCCTATTTTTATTTTTACACAGTGACGGATTTATCTTAGCTGCTTTAAGGGCTATTTTAAGGTGAAAACATTAAATTTTTATTTACATTTTTTCCCCACAACCGAGAATTAAAAAAAAAAAAAGATCGTGCACGTCTGCACTGGAATTTCAACATGAACTTTCACCGCAACGATACAAATCCCTCGATTTTATGCAGCATAGAGAAAAATCTGTACTACAATAAGAATACAGTGTTTCAAAACCTGGGATTTATGGCTTGTTATCGCACGATACCTTCCTAATCCCAACCCGGTAACTCAAAATTACGTAAACACAACACAGAACGGTAGGAAGTCATCACAGAGTTATTGAAAATTTGTGGGCTACTACAACATCGTGCGCTTGTTCATTTGATAAAAATCGTCATTTATCTCACCTTCGTTTTGCTCAAGACGCAGGTCGGCTCTAAATGCAGTTTTTACTTGTTTAAATTTTGATTATAAACACAATCTCTCTCCGATCTCTGCAGAAGCCGTCAACTTGTTACTGTTCCGTTTGAGACCTCTGTTGGTGAAAAAAGGAAGCTCGACTTGGATTGAAAAAAAAAAGTGACGCATAAGATAATATTATTTTAATTATTTGTTTTAAATTCATCATCTTGTCAATTATAATTTAAATAATTTAGCAGAAAATTTTTGGTTAGTAATTATGTATTAGCAATGGATCTAGTCTAGTGATAAAAAGTTAAATTTGTGAAAAATTAAAATTGAATAAATTAACATTTTCACGAACATAACATTACATGATTAGCTTTCAAAATATTATTTAAGCAATTTATGCAAAAGAAGGAGTGAAGGCTCCCTGCTTCTGGTACTATATAATCCGTATTTCTAATATTAAACACACAACCTGAGCTAACGCGCTTTAGTTTTTTGTAAAGCGTTGTAATTAAAGAAATATATTGTTAATTATAATAAATTGTTTTTAATTTTTTTTCATTTATAGAAAACGTAATAAAAAAATATGTCCGTAAATTTAGCTGGGATGTTTAAAGCTGTAATAACATTATTTACGTATTTAATTTTTTCCTTTAGTAAAGTTCGAATTTAAAGATGGCGGCAATCAGGCGGTTAGATTCTGAATTTTGATCTTGTCTACGAAATTTGGTTTGCGTTTTTTAGATCCTTATGTTGCGACACCTGAGCATTTTTCGCTTAATTTCTCGGGTGAGTAAACGTCGATCAAAATTATCGTAAGGTTTTTTCATTTTGCTCTGTCTTTATGTTGTTATGAAACTTATCCCACCTCCGTAAGTACTGCGATCGGCCGATAGCAAGCATTCGAATTGGAAATGTTTCATCACTGTATTCGAGATAGCATTGTAGCTTAAACTACAACAATTAACTGTGCTCGTGCTGTAACGCTAACAATTAAACGTAGATAATTTCAGAAATGGTTAACTGAAAACGTTACTACAATCAAGATGTAAGAGGAACTCAGAACACGTAATAGGACAATGAGTCACTTTTCGTGTTAGATCACGTTTGTCCTGATCCACGTACATTCCTGTTGGGTCGCCCCACCTTGGTAACTAATGGTTTGTTGCTATTGTATTCAATTTATAGTGAAAAGTTGTTACTGGGGCGGCAGCTTCCTGCATGGCCAACCTTCTACCACCAAGAAGAAGAAAAAAACGTTCTTACATGCAGAGGCTGTGTTGTAGGAGTATGGGAGTACCCTTTTCTTATCATTCGACGTCTTTTCATCTACGTTATTTCTATTTCTTTTTTTTTAAATTCGTGATGTAGGCAGTCGCGGAATTCGATCCGGCATTCGCTTGGCTGGCAGCATACTCTGAGGGTGTGCGCCGCCGCCGCCGCCGCCACCGCACATCGGCATCGAGGCAAACGCGCGAAAGACAGGACTTTGCATGAAGCCAGCGCCCGCAGGTGCTCGAAGGTTTGAGTATTCTGAAGATGTGAAGTAAAGATGTAAGAAAACCCAATTGTGAACCCGTGTTCCTGTGTCGATGAGAGTTCTTACAGTTGTTTGGCGCCCAGCGTAGGGCTCGAACCCACGACCGCAAGATTAAGAGTCTCTAACTGCTGGGCTGTGCTTGCTCACGGTCCCCTGATGCCCCTAACAATATTTGTGGTGAACGTTGGGACTTTCACTTTTTTCATCCTGCTTCCAAGGTGGCACGCTCAAAAACTCCAGTTTATTAGTTCGCTGGAGCATTAGGGCAGCTTTTACGGGCAGGCCGAACGGTCGAGAAAACCAGTAACTGGTGTACAGATTTACTGTAGCGTGTGAACGGCATGGAAAGGTGAATCGAGAAAATTACGAAGACACAACACGAAAACAAGTCACTGTTCAACTTGTCTACTTCTATTTTCGGTGGAATTGGAAACGTCCACCTTCATCAGAAGCTTCAGCACGGACTATGAAACTAGTAGGCTACTAATCCATATTGTTAAGGTAAGTTCGAATTTGAACTTATGCTCCAGCTCGGGCACCTCTGATATTTGTGGCACGTTCAAATTCAGCTCTCAATTGCCAGTTTAGTTAACGTGCAAGTTCAGGCGAGGCAGTCAATATTGCATGCTGGGATAGCAACATTCATGAGGTTCATTCCTTGCTCACGGCCCCCTGATGCATGAAATTTTATGGCAATGGAAGCACCACTCTCATCACGTCAGTCCGCCGATGTGTTCCAATAGTCGTTTCGGTAGCAGATGTTTGTGGCGAGACTAGAGATGAGAGTGGAGCTTACCTATGTCCGAGGCCTAAGTGAGCGAATCCAGCACAAGTTGAAGAAAAATGGCTTGAAGACATGCTAAGAATGGAAACAACTTTAAGTCAATCCTCATGGGAAAACCTATTAGGCCTACGCACCAAGTGGAGAAGACTGTGAGGTCAAAAGAGAAAAAGGTGATAGAAGATAAGCTAAGAGATGACCAGAATACAGCAGAAGGGGTGTTTGGGGTGCCATGCAGTGGGTGTGATGCTGCATATATCAATGAGACACGGAAGGGGGTACACACGCATGTAGGGCAGCATATGGCAGATACACGGAATCTTGTGGAACTAACAGCATCGCAGCCCACACCATGAAAATGGGAAAAAACAACTACACGTTTAGTCTCCTATTCGAGGAGAGATCAGTATTTGAGATTCCTGGAGTCACTTGTAATC
Organism: Lithobius niger; assembly: GCA_023313725.1. Lineage (NCBI taxonomy): Eukaryota > Metazoa > Arthropoda > Chilopoda > Lithobiomorpha > Lithobiidae > Lithobius > Lithobius niger. The sequence goes on from JAHWFP010056384.1 coordinate 28,287, forward strand.
CAGCATGCATTAACTTCAGGGAAGCCCTTGATGAATCTGCGGGGCCCATCCAGACCGTCCATTATCTGATTGGTCACAAGTTTGGCGCACGTCTTACGAGAAAAGAACACACAGAAAATGAAATCGCGTCTCTCTCCTTTGAACATAAAGGCTACATGCTCAACCAATGTTGTCTGCTACCGAAGCGAGCACGATCAAAGATGTAAACAGTAAGAACCATAATTTCTGAGTAGCCTGAAAATGATGGGGTGCCTGAAATTTTAACCTATTTTCGTCAATTTGGTTGTTGAAAATTCACGAAATACGATGATGTATTTCCTTTATTGAATTTGAGCATACATTTTGTGATTTTTGAACTTCGGACATTCAAAGTAGTAATAGGCCTATAATGGTTAATTTTTTCTAGAGAAGAATAACACAAGGTCATTGAGTAGCTTCACAGCCCCAAGACAAGTAACGACGGCATTGTACTAGGTACTCTGAAAGCTCATGTTGATAAAATGTCAGTTCAGAAAACTTAAACGCACAATTTCAGATAACAGGAACCTCACCAGATTCTTGCGAATTTAACAGACAGTCTTCGTCGGGCACTAACCGTTTTGAGATTTTGAAGCTACATCGTATTCGAATCACTATGTCCAAAACGACGTAGTTTCAAACTCTCAAAACTCGGTCGAAACTGTGTTGAAAATTCGCAAGAATCTGGTGAGGTTCCTGTTACAGTATCTGAAATTGTGCGTTAAGTTTTCTGACAAGGTGGAAAATGTAGGAAGAGGGACAGATGGTACTCGGTTCATTAACTCGTCTTAAAATACTGATCAAGCAGGTTAGATTTTTGAGTTATCCTAACGCAAGGTTTATAACAGAGCTCAACAGTTTCCGTCCTACAAAATCTTGTATTATGTGCCAATGAAGAAAACTTGCTTAGTGGTATGGGGGGACTGGAATAAATAAGGCATCAGTTCCACAGACAACCACCACTAGCAATCATGCTTCGGCACCAAACAAGTTGTTCGTGGGGAATTTGGTATCCCTGTTATAGTAGTGTCCCTAGATTTCTTGGACACAGCCTTTGCACGAAAGAACAGCATGTATTCAACTTCCTCCTCGGCAACGATCGCTTGCTTCCAGACTCATTATTCAAAGGGAGCAGATAGAAAATAATAGCATCGTAGTTAAACTAACAGCCTATGTTAGCAAAAGTTACAGACTGACCCAAGCGCGAGCCAGTAAAAGGTCTATGAAGGCTTCACTGCACGATCAAGCCTTAACGGTCACAATTCGGTGGCCATAGGCCTATATTGAGGTTGTTACTGGAAGTCCGTACATATTTGTCACAAGGACAAGGTGCTCCCTTAGAACTATTTGTTTTTTTGCCTGGCATATGAATTGTGCAACAAGCCATCTCTCGAGCTTCGTAGTAGCAGAGAAGGCTGGTGAGCCGTTTAGTCTTACCCATTCAACCTTGGAAAACATTGTTATTGCTGCTAACCTACTGTTAAAAACAGTATCAATTTCAGAATACAACTTCCACGCATTATAGCTCATTTTCACGTTGGTGAACGTGAGCGATAATGAGTGGAAGTTGTAATGCTGAAATCCATCCAAACTCGTACGGTAACCATACACCATACACGGATGTTTCTTCAGTTGCTTTGACTTTTAGATTTGAATTTGCATCGAGTTAGAAGAAAGGTCCATGCATCTACCGAAAACCACTTTTCAAGTCACTTTACCTAAAACAACCACCTTACGGCGATGTAAGAAGTTGAAATGCTCTTTAAAAAGTAGCGTATATCCGCCCACCTTAACTCGATGAAATCCTACATGCTTTATCTCTGGCTAAGCAGTGATCGGTTACAATTAGCGTGCGGCAATGTCGTGAAGTAGGGTGATCACTAGTAACTTACTTAATTAAACGGCCGGGCCGGACCCTGAATTGATTACTGTGGGCGTCATCGCCAGGCTAGTACAGTAGACTAATGTTTACATATAAAATTCCATTAAGCATTTAAACGACCATGTAATGTCAAAATAATGGGAACATATGGCATCTATAGCAGAAATCACAAAATAAACCGTTAGGCTTAGTTGTATTACTTTGAAACGCTGTTGATTCACTTCGATCTTGGAAATTACTCATAACGCTCACTTTCAAAAACGGGATACTGTCAGTATCTTGGCGAGACGAGAGGGGGTGAGGACAAGGCTTGGGCAGCACATTGGAGACACCAGGAATGAAGTGGAAGAAAATGGAATTGCAGTTCACTGTATGGAAACTGAACACGAAATTGGCTGGGACAAGACAAGGACACTAGTGAGAGCAAACTCGAGGAGAGATCGACACCTAAGGTGCCTCGAGTCTATTGCGATCCAGCACCACTTGAAGAATAACATCCCCCTAATGAACATCCAGGGCCCATCTAATCGTAAAGTCATGCACTTGGTTGGAAATGAATTGGATGGTATACTGTACTGAAGCAAAGATGGAGTGAAAGAAGCAAGTAATAAATGTGCCTAGGCCTTGTTTATTGCGAGAACCATGTAACATTGTAAATATATTGGTGGCCATGCCGCTTGTTGTGCTTACCTTGTAAATATAGGTGGCCATGCCGCTTGTTGTGCTTACCTTGTAAATATCGGAGGCCGTGGACGTTCTTTTCTTTTGAAGCAAGCATACGAAAATGTAACCAGAAGACTCAATTTTCTTGACCCTGCCTGATGAAGATTGTTGAAATACAATCGAAAATTTGCAAGATACTGACAGTATCCTGTTTTTGAAAGTGAGCGTTATGAGTCATTTCCAAGATCGAAGTATAGCAGAAATATTTCTTCTTCATAGAAATTCAATGAATTACATGTCCAGTTCTCTGTCGCATACTTTCAAAGCACAGATGCCTCCTGTATCTCATAAATTTGAAACTGAACTGCTTCAGTCTTCCTCAGGTGCTCCTAAAGTTCTGCACATGCTCTGGCTACATCCAAAACCCTATAAATTCTTGCTACATCTAAGTATCTTCTGAAGTTTTTCTTCTGCTTGTTTGTCGTTCAAAACATCTGCAATCCATGGCCTCCAGTGTTTATAAGGTCGTCGCTCGCCTCCATTTTCTAATCACTCGCGTTGCAAAGCGTCGTTCAATCTTGACCTTCAAGGTGATCACTCCTGAATTGGGCCCCTGAATGTTCATGAGATGGATCTGGTTTTGGGCATGACGCTGTATGGCAATCGACTGGAGCACCTCCAATGACGATCAATCACTATTGGAATTTGCACAGATAGGTGTTATCGTTTTCTCCCATTCAATGCGGTGCTTCAAGTTTTTGCAACGAGATGCAATACCAATTGTCTTTAACTTCACGCCTTGTGTTGCTCGTATGTTGGCCGAATTTCGTCTGAATCCCTTTCCTCGGCGAACATATGAACAACACAAGGAATAGTTAAAGACAACGGCAAATTGTACTTCATTGCAAAAACACGAAGCACCTCATTGGATGGGAGAAAACGAGAACACTTATCCGTGCAATTTCTATTAGTGATCGATCGACATTGAGGCGCCTTGAGTAGATTACCAAACAGTGCCATGCCCAAAACCAGGTCCCACTTATAAGCATTCAGGGGCCTTCCAATCCAGGAGTAATAGCCTACACCTAGTTGGTCAAGATCTGAACGACTCTTCGCAGCGCGAGTGGTTGGAAAACGGAGGCGAACGACGACCTTATAAATACCAGAGGCCACGGATTGCTGATTTTGAATGACTAGCAAGCAGACGAAAATCGTGGAAGATCTAGCCAGAGCCTATGCAGAACTTAAACAGCACCAGAGGAATACTGTTATGCAGTTCAGTCGAAAATCTGCGAGATAGAGGAGGTATGTGTGTTTGGAAAGTGTGCGACCATGAGAGAACTAGAAGTTTTAAGTCGGTCTCAAGTAGTTCGAATAACGTTTTTTTCTGTGAAATAGTAATATGTTGAGATGAGATAAGCAGCGTTTCTGACACTTAAACATTTATTTCATTTTTTTTTATGCTTACAGCTAATCCAATATGGAAGAGGATGGGTTCCAAATGGTTAGCCGAAAGCGAGGACGGCGTCGATTGTCAAACAACCATGTCGGTAGTATCCAGACGTCGGCCAAGCAACCCCTGCTCGAAGAGGTTGCTGAACCTGATGAAGAACAGCTAACTAAATTGCTTAAACGCATTGCCGAGTGTCGTGCCGAGATAGTGACGAGTGAATTTTACCTCTCCTTTGTGAAAACACTACGGCGAAGTCTCGATACGCTGTATGAACCCAAGTCAGGCTCTCACACTATCAATAATGGTACTGTCGATGGGTGCTCAGTTGAACCATTACAGCCAGCGTTGGATGCCGCATCTGGCGTTGCTACTCGAGTCATCTTAGAAGATCTAGTATGCTACGGCTTAGGAAATTTTAGTGTGTGTATGATAGCTCGATATCAGTTAGCCTTGTTGCTTTGCCTGCAGTGTGAATTACACTTGTCACATCTTTACGTTTTCGATCCCATATTCTTAAACTTTGAGAAATCCATTTTAACCAGACTCAATATTTTGCTCATCGATCGTAACGAAGAAGGTAAACGTAAAGTGGATACACGAACTTTGTTCTATCTTCCACATTGTGGGCGGGCGCTGTACAATAACCTCTTGTGGGCCAATTGGGGACCGGACTTGAATCGTGTCATTGTTGTTGGCAATAGCTTCACCCGTCTGTTTGATACGGTGCTCAACGGCATCCTCGAGGCACGCTGGACTTACCTGTTAAAGGCCGTTGCTCATGCTGAAGAATATTCAGTTGCGAACAGCTTCCGATTTCGCGATATTTTCAATGATCTCTCCATTCACGTCTTCCCTGCGGCCAAAGTCGCTGCATTCCCTGAAGAGTATTGGGATGATTGTGAAGAGCCAGTGTATGACACAAGCGACATCGAGATTATCACCAATGAAATGATGGAACGCTTTAAACAGTCCTGAACCATTAATTTCACCGGCTTTGTGTTCCCATTTCATTACAAGGGTCGACCATCCAGTGTTGACGTACAATCAGGCAGCATTAGGTTGCTCCCCAAGAAAGACGTTGAGAAGCTTGAGGCGGGTGTTCGGAATGTTAGAGAGAATGTGTTTTAGCCGTGCTAACCACTGGTTTTGGTTTACATTTTTTCGTAGTCCTTGAAGACTTGTATGATCTGTGCAAGTGCAGTAACGTTTAATGTGTATACTAGTGTTAAAGCATGTGTTTGCCTGTTAGGAATGTACATAATGTTGACATACTATTCATTCTCAGATTGTTGCAAGTTTTCCAAACAAACGTTATGTTATTTTAATCTTACGGAAATAGGCCACACAAATAAAAAAGAAAGTTTCTCCGGCACCATCTACAAAACACCCCTCAGTTTGCCTTTTTTTTTCAATTTTCGAAAAAAAATTTCATGCCCATCGTCAAGTCGGTTTTCTGGACTCGACTCTTCATGAGCTAACGTTTAACCTCTTAGAGCGGTACAGGTATCCGTAACCTGCATTCCAAAATACCTTCAGTCAAGTTAAAAATTATATAATTTGAAGTCGGTAGAAGCTTATGACCTTGTGTTCATCATGAAGGTACTGTTGAGTCTTTATGTGCTCGGAAAAAAAAGGTCGACGCTTCACCCATTTGTGTAAATAAAAAATAAAAATAAAAACAACGGCATGCGTCGTCTTATTTGGGAAATTATTTGCTTGAGAAAATTTTTTTTATTTTGTCTGGCCGTATTTGATTTTCTTTAAAAGAGAGTTGAGAGGGACACTCATTTTAGCAAATTTTAGACATAAAGACACTTGAGTATTTAAGAGAATCATTCGGTTTTTTTGTGTAGTGAAAATTTTGAACAATTTATTGAGCTCAAATTTGTACATTTGATGGCCACGATGTTAGCTTACATCTGTTGTGCTGTATACACACGGCAAACATTCTAAATTTTTCCAACAATTGTAATCAGGAAGTCTAGGTTCCTACAATTCTGCTGTTCTGTGGTTTTCTGTAGAAAAATGAGTCTTGCAGATTTTGATAACTTTCACATTACGACACTGATTTTGGACAATCTGCATCCATAGCTAAAATGCCTCAGTTGCCTGCTCTCACCTTTCCTCACAACGTTTGCAACAAAAACAAGCAAAAGAGACATGAAACCAACACGTTTAAAAGCCGAATTTACATTATTTTTTCAGAAAGTAGAAATGACGCTACAGAAAAAATTTTCATGCTATCGAGGCTATTTTCACGAAAAACCGGCGACAGAAAACAGTGGTCTCCCTGATTGTAATAGCATCATCATCCATCCCAATAGCAAAACTTAACGCCACTAAAAAATATCTCCAGCGATCTGTCTTGTGCATGCCTACATGCAAAATCTATCGTGTACTGGTAACTCAGATACCCGACAAAATCGTCAACTAGACACACAGAAAAGTTAAAATGACTAAGAAAACTGCTCAAACTATGTTGCTAACATGCATTTGGGAAGCTAGAAATAGGATGTAAAATGCTCCAGCTTCTGGGGCTCCTCATCCTGGATTTTGCTTGGTAAGCTTACTGGGCTCCTCCAGATCCCCAAGCTTTTGTTGTAGTGTCAAAATTGACGAAACTTGTAAATTTGTGTTCAGCAGGCTTCTACTGATTTTTTGATGATTCTGCTGCTTAGGGGAGTAATGACAGTCAGCTTTAACAACTGGCCTTGTAATGAACAGCGGGCGTCTAGTGCCCGGCTACTAACAGAATTATGAGATTCTTTCTGCGCTTTTCTTTTTTGAGCTGTGTAAACCACCAAGACTTGTGTGGAAAATCTTCGTAACCAGATAACGTGGTTACTGGGGCAGTCGATAACGTGGTTGCTGGGGCAGTCGAGGGATGATCAAAGGAGAAAATGGTAGGTAACTACTAAGGCTGTATCGAACCGAACAGAGGGTGTTCGGTTCGTTTCGGTGTTTAATCTTTCAAACACAAAACACCAAACCGAACATATTTTTACTTTTAATCGATTTATTTTTATGTTTGAATACACCATTTTGAAGATTTTTTCGCCAGCTTTCTGTTGACAAATAAAAAATATTCAGGTTGAATATGGACGGGTATTACTAAAGGATTTGCTTCCAAACCACAAGTACCTAGCTCTAATGGTTCAGAAATTATAAGGGAAAATGTAAAAGTAGTGAAGATTATTTTTATGTTTAAACAGAATTTCAACATCTATGGACGTACAAGTCCATGTGAAAATACCTACATTTGTTAAGAAACTTACTCTTTGATGAATCTTTGTTTTTACAAAGAACTGGATTTTTTTTTACATTTTAGTTTATGATAGATTGGTTTGGTACATTTTTGTTCGGTGTTCAGGTTATTTAAGGTTTGTTCGGTTTGGTTCGGTTCGGCTGAATAATTCTCATTCGGTACTGCCCTAGTAACTACTATGTGAAGTTCGGACGCTCTGTGTTAGTCACTGGGTTACTGCGGAACATTTTCCAAACACGCATCTAAATATGCCTTAAAACCTCTAAAAGACCTAAAAATTGTGCCATTTCCCCCTTATAGTTAACTAAATACAGATGCAAACCTATTTACGTTGCCTTTTGGACTTACATGTCAGACTGATTGAGCGGGGAATCGAACCCACAACCTTTGAAACCAAAGGCCGAGGTCCTACCGCTAAACCATACTGGCACGGCCAAAAGGAAACGTCCATAGGCAGCATTTAACACGTGCATATATACATATAAACAAATACTTTCCAATAGCCACTGGAGGGACGCTTATTTGCCGCGCCATCCTCCAACGAAACGAATGGAACACTTAAACGTGAAATATTGATTAAAGACGTGAAAGCCAAATTTCGCAAGAAAGTATTGTCAGCATTAATTTGTCCAGTTGTCCTACTTTTCCTACTTTTAAAAAGTTTAAAATGCATCACATGCTGAAGTTTGTAAAACTCAGTACAGACGCAGAACAAAATACAATTTGAACTAAAAAAAGCTGTGCCAATCAGATTGTTACAAGAGAATCATTACAGTTTTCAAGGTTTCTACTACTTTTCCGAAAATGCAGTTTCAGATATCTGCTGTGAATTCTTCGGTAATTTTCTGACGACACTCTTACAGAAAGAATTAAGTTACTTTGGTGCACATAGTCGATACACAAACTAAATGATCTTGTATTACAATGTCTTAGGCAATTTATAAAACCAGAAGTTCTAGAGAATGTCACAGGCAGTACTCTCTTGGCAATAAACGTAAGCGACAAAAAAGTCTCTTGCAAAACGAAAAATGTAAATTGGTTCTGAAACAGAAAAGACACCACTTTCAAAAAATTAAAGCGTCTTGGACCATTTGACTGCGTACATTGGTTGCAAAGAAGACGTAATCTCTGCAACAAGCACTTCAGCGGATACTTACAATGATGGGGCATCTCTTGCGGCCACTTGAAACACACAGGGGAATAGATGAATGAAAATGTTACTCAATTGATTCCGATGTTTCTGATGACTTGTAAAAGTTGAAAAACATAAGTTGAACTAACTACGAAGAATTGACTCTTACTGGGAAAAAATATTTTTCATATATATTTCAACTATAAATATTTTTTATATATATTTCAACTGAAGGAGCTGAATGAAAGTAACCTCACTTAGCAAAAGATGTAAAATGCGGCTTCACTTAGCTTATTGAGAAAGCTGGTGTTGAGCGAGTAATCTAGCCTAAAAATGCGCTGATGACATCAGGGTTCATATCATTACACAAAAGTTCCATCGGACTGAGACTGTAAAAGACTGTTTTAAAGAAAGATGGGCGGAAAAAATTCAGTGCGCCAATGCAACTATATATAAGCAAGACAAGCGCGAGACTGTAACTTATTTGTACAGTATTATTGTTGCTCCTGTTGTTTTACTTTTTTTCTGAAAAAGTCCTACTATTTTTCGAAAGTTCACTGGAAGGCCTGGAAATAACTCATTTAGTTATTTCTTGTGAGCCTTTGGCTTTCCCGTCTTTAATCCTCCTTGTAGTAATGGAACTTCTTGGGTTCTAGTCCCACTTGGGGCGGTTCTATTCTTTTTGTTTTATCTCAAATCGATGTACAATACCTCAGTTATCTGAACAAAGTGGTTATTCAAATGCACTTTTTCGGAGTAAAAATAAAATGAGAAATTTGACGAAATTTGTTGCAAAATCTTCGTGTAATCCCCTTGTACCCGGCCGTCGGTTGAAGCCCACTCCCCAAACATGAAATACTATTCAAATAAAAGACCTCTTAATTTCGTCGCGTATATGGAAAAATATTCCATGGCGTCCCGGTAACCATCATGAACCATCCCATCTTCCACATTTTTACCTAGTAGTTCATGTGAAATTTTCTGAATTTTCTTCACTGTCTACCACCTCCCAACCATGGGTTCCTAGCCTCCAACAAAAGGTTGCCTTATTTCCTTTGTGTGCACCTGCATTAAAAGGCACAAAGCAAAGAAAACCAACCTCTGCTCGCGATTTATTATTAACAGTTGTTCCCTCTGTAAATGTATTAGATTTGTGCTTGATCAAAGTGTTGATAGAAGTCTACGAGAGAGGATTGCGAAAACCTTTATTTTGAAATGGTTGACATTTCCAGGTTTTCCCCGCTCCGGGAATTTTATTTTGTCTGGTTCACAAGCGTCCCTTGGGACTCTCAATCAACCAACCCGATAACTACGTTAACGAGATACGGGAGACTATCCAAACACGTTTCTTTGTTTGCACATGTAATTGTAAATGTTATTAAGCTGTATCCGAATACTGGTTTGTGCCAGTTAATTTGGATAATCAAAATTCTACTGTACAGTACCTGCCAATGATCCCAACTGCTACATTAACGCAGTGAGATTTAAATTTCAGCCAGCAAATTTTATGATGGTTGAAGGAAAACCAATAACTGACGCTTCATTAACACAACTCCTTTGAAAAGTTAAAAATAAAAGGCGAGGCAATTCAATCGATAAGCAAAATTAAAGTGGACTATGATTTTATCCTTCACCGATGGTTAAAGTTTCAGACAAAACGTGGAGAACCTAGTTATCTCAGGGAAAATGAAAATAGAGCCAAAATGTCTGGGAAATTTCAGGGAAACCAGAATTTTTTTAAAATCGGGGAAATTTGAAAACAATACCTTCGCGTCTGATCTGTAAGTTCATCGAATTAGCAGCTCAAAAACTAAATCCTAAGCTAGTAGCAAATATTTTAATTTGTGCTTTAATATGTTCAAGTATTGTTGATAGAACTTCAATAAACCAAATCTTGGGAACAAATATCTGTGATGAAAATACGTTTAGTCCCGTCTGGACTAGTTTCTAAACAGCTATTTTCTGGGATGTTGGATTATCTTCGTACAAATATTAATGAAAATATTTGCTACAGCCTGTTTCCCTAACTAAACATATAATGTAAACACCTGGAAATTGCCATTGGGTGCACCTGGAAAACCTTGAAATGTCAGAGAAATTGAGAATTAAAAAATTGTCTGAACCCTGCTTTCCTTTATCATAAAATGACTAAAATTAGACTATAAATTTGTAAAATACAGTGCTTAAAAACAAATCTACAGTAGTTAAGCAGAAGCGCGTTACAGCCCCTCAGTAACATAAAATAAAAAAGTTGGTGCAAGCGATATAGCGTTTCAGTGGCGCTTGCATAAAAGATGAGGTTGAGGAATAGGTAGATGTGCTCTGATAAGAGTACTGTACTTTATTTTACTTTGTCTGGGCATTTAGTACACTTACAGTAATTCAAATAAACAAAACGTAAAAAAAAAAATGTGTTTCTCGAAAATATGAAGAGGGTATCCGTGCAACGTGTATTCAACTCCTTGGATGCGCCCCTGGTAATAACAGTATTTGAATGTGAAAATCAGACAATTTTTGTCAAAGTTATTAGCGGAAAAAAAAACTTATTTTTTCACCCTATTACGACTGTCTCGCGTTGTAAATCATTTTTCAGCAGAGTAAGCCTTTCTGTAACATAGAATTTGTAGTAAGGCAAGTTTTGCTTTCGTTTCCACGACCTAGCCAAATTTTTACCAATTTTGATGTTTGAATCGAGTTTTTTTCCAGAGCGATTCAGCTTATATTGTAAATCTTTCGTAACCTGGTAACGTGGTTATCGGGATGCTTGAGGGACCAGAGGTACGGTCATGGGAGAAAATTATTCATTAAAGTAGCTAATAACTGGGGTGCTTTGGGTTGGTTACCGGAACGCTTTAGGTTGGTTACTGGGATGACATGGAACATTTTCCACACGAGCCGTTCAGTGTTCCCAATCTCGAGTCAGTAGCTCAAATAATTTTGAATTTTTTAGGAAAAACTAAACTAAACTAAAAAATTGATCATCCACATAACTTTTAACCAACTACAGTAGTACTGATAACAGTTTAACTACACAACCTTGTATGAAAGTCAGTCTTACTAACTGTGGCCATTGCTAATCTTAAACTAGAATTTATCTTGTATTCAAGCCATCTTACATTTGGGCCTGTATGATAACTTGGCTTTTAAATGGCCATTAACTTTCACCGTACTAAAAAAAAAAATGCATTTCATTGAGGCCGAACCATGTCTTGCTGTGTACATAATCAAAGGTAAATATTAAACACAGCGCAGTAATTTGTGTGCCATTGTTGCTGCAGTGCTTATAAGTAGCTATCTACTTGGTTTGTTTAGGTAGATCGTGCCATATGTTGCCGTCACATGTGTGCTAGTGCCAGTTGAGTGAAATGTGTTTCCTTGTAAAAAGCCAAATGCTGTTGACATAATTTTGAATATTGTTGCCAATTGCAAACCAATTGACGCAAGAAATATTCTTTGAATAATAAAAATGTGATTTTTAATGCAAACCTGTCAAGTTGGAAAGTAGAATAATAAAATGATTTTTTTTTTGGTATTTTATGTGTCATCATGACCGATTTTTTTTTCCTTTTCTGGCAATAATCCTTGTAGCAGAAACTCTCAGTATATCGAGCCATTTCTGCAGTACGATTTTGGCTGTCTACCATCATACTACGCACAATCTGAACAAGCAATGCTAGAAGTCTAGAACTGAAAGAATAGGCAAATTTACGACAGTTCTGGAGGATTTTCGTTGTTTTTATCACTCCGACTGTCTTCATCAGGCCGTTGGATTCGCTACGTTTTCGGTTCACATCGCTGCATTTTCTGTTTCGGTACCAATAAATCGGTTCCGAAGCAAAACGCTGTTACCAAAAACATTCTAAACTCTACTAGTTTCGGGCACTATCACCAAAGTCTCCTAAAGTAAAGGCCATGTCGGAACAAGCAAAGGGCCCTGCTCCCTCACGTTCATTGTGTAAGAGATTGAATCCCCTTCTAACGACGACTGCAGCATTAAGCCTTCTTTGGTGTCTCCTGCCATCAATACTTAATGTTTCTCCCGGTACATCACTTCCACCTAGCAATTTTTCGTCAGGCCTCGGCTGCACTGCCTCAATTTACTTCTAAAGAAGAAATCTTCTTAGCCCTTCGTGATTTTTTATTGACACAAGCTAATTTGACTCCGGAACAATTACTTCTGTCAGTGAAAATTTGTAGCCCATCCATGACTACTTTACCTCCTTGGCATGGCAACCCGTATCTTCTATTGCCAAACAGGAATCTTACGACAAGAAATTGCAGCTCACGCTGCAAAAGCCAAGTACTTGAAATTGAAATCTAAACTCAAGACTCACTGCTCGGGAAATCTAAGATCCCTAAACCGAGCACCAAGGAATGCTTTCAACCTTCACAGAAATCTGCACCACTGGAACTCTCGGTCAGTTCCTGCTCCCGGACCTGGTTCAGCGTTAGTGAAATCTCTCCATGTTTCATTTTCGCACGGCCCATAGTGTGAAGCTGAAATTGACGAGTTGATTGATCGTGCTTGTGACAATCGCAAACCTACCGCAGTTCTGCACGTTCTCAGCAGCCCGAGTCGCCCACATCTGTAGACAACTGGATGACTGCTGCTACGCTCGAAAGAAGCGTAAACTATGTCAGCAAATGGGTCGATCGTTCCACGGCCAGTGATGCCCCTTCTACTCCGAATCATAAACATTCTCAATCTCTTTCAGCCCCGCCATTGGACTATGGGAAAAACTCCTTGATCCCGTAACGAAAGTGAAACTGGAAGATGACAGAGTTAATCTGCCAGCGACGTTAACACGAAAGCGAAAGAACTCGAAATGAAATTTCTTAACAAAGTTAACACGAAAGCGAAAGATCATGAAACCAGTCCAATCAATGAGATAGACACAACAGCGAAAGCAAAAATACTTTGTGTCCCCTGTGATCAAGCGGAAGCGTAAATTTCGGAGAAAATTTTGTCAATGAAACAAACCCCTAGGCAACTGAAAGAAACGGAGAAGATTTCTTAAATAATTTTGGCAAAGATCCATACCTTCTTCCTCAAAGTTGCTATGATTTGGACGATGCATTAAAACACAGCCATTTGTCTCCACTTATTCCTCCTGCACTAATGAAGACCCTTAACAGTCGGAAGACATAATTCCCGGCAACTTCTTATTCAAACCTTCTTCCAATAATCATCCTTTAAAAAACAGAGGTCTCACCACCGGTTTTGGCTTCGGCCTGAGGGATTGAATTTCAAGAAAATCCAACGATTGGTTTTAGACCAATCTACAATCCTGATAACCCTCTTACGTAATGGAAGCTTCCTGAGAGGAAGAGGAGAACTATTGGAGCTAGACACCCCCATCTCCTGGTGGAGAATCATGGTATTTCAAACCTTTTACTAATAGCGCCGCGAACCTACAATACTTCGATACTTATACTCAGTCGGGATTTCTGAGGTCAAACTCGATTTTGGTACTAGTATGCAAATCCCCAAGAAGGTGGAAGTACAGTCCTTTGTTCTCTGCCGCTTCTCAAGAACTGCAGCTAACGCGCTTTGCCAAAAACTCTCGACTGAAACAGACCCAGCTAATGCAAAACATTTAATTTTCCTGATTAACAAGGTTTTTAAGAAAGGTTGCTTTGCAACTTTCCATTCCATGAATTGGCTAACAAGCCCTCTTCAATTCAACATTGTTATTACATGACCTTGCATTGCAATCAGCGCCGAATCTCCGCGATTCAACGAAGCACAAACTTCATAATCAACCCATCCACGAAACTGAAACTTTATTTAGGGGTTTGGTACCCAAATTGGCCACTAATCTTGACGTTGCTCGTAAACCCAAGGAAGAAAAGTCTAAAACTCAAACCTAACGCGCCGATAGCCAAACAAATTACAAGTTCTACCCCGAGCAAAATTACAGAAACGATTAGCCCAAGTGCAGAAACTAACCCTCACAGAACGGAGCTAACGCAAACCATTAACACAATCAGCAGCCCTTTCGAGGAGAGGTGGCAGCAAGAATCGCAACTACACCCCTGAACAAAGAAAACGTTACTCTTTCCCTGGCGTCAGTGCAAAACCGAAACCAAGACAATGACTGGGGCCAGATGGCGATACACGTCACCGGTAGGTGGTCGCCTGAAACTTCACCTTCATTTTTCGAAAATAATCACAAGCGACCCTTGGATTCTCTAGACCATTAGCCACAGCTCCAAACCTTCTTTTCTAAGCAAACCGGCACTGACATCTCCACCCACTTGGAATTTCACAGTCACTTCATCAGAAAATCTTTCAAGCGAAATTCCAGACCTTTTAAGGAAAGGAGCAATTGCAGTATGCGAAGACCCGGTGCGTCTAGGCTTTTACAGTTCAATCCTTCTAAGGCCAAAGAAATCTGGATGAGAAAAATTGATCTTCAACCTAAAGCACTAAACCGGAAAAAATGGAAAAACTCCCATTTCAAAATGGAAACTCTGGATTCAATCCGCTTATCATTCAAACAGACGACTGGACGGTCTACATAGATATCGAAGAGGCGTACCTTCATGCTCCCCTCCACCATTCGGTCCGTCACTTCTTCCGGTTCATCTTCAACAACAAAGTATGCGAATTTCAAACCCTGCCATGCGGCCTAAATGCAGCGTCAAGAGTATTCACTGCCTTTCTAAACCCAGCACTAGTGTACCTCCAATCTCACACCTACCTAGATGATTGACTCCCAAAACAGCAAGATCAAGCTCAGCTTGGGCATGACCTACACTACACCTTGGATCTTTTCCATCTTTTGGACTTCGGGATAAATTTTAAAAGAAAATTAAGATTATCTCAGGCCCAATCTTTTCTCTTCCTAGGCACCATTTTCGATCTTTTGGCAGCAACAATAATATCATCACTAGAACACATCGAAAGCCAGAGATCATACAAACTTGTAGAATTAAACAGTCTAATCGGGAAATTAGATTCCATGGCAAACCTGGTACCATACGAAGGAAGGATGACCACACCCTTTCGCCACTATCGCATATACACTTGGGGTCAAGCTAACAACCAAGAGAGTCGACACACCCCATAGACGATAACTTCCCAAAAGAAGCACTTCTCTGATGGGCAAACGTTCGAGCACTGTCTCAACCAGTCCTGTTTCACGAACCTCAACCAGACCAAATTTTCCTGACAGATGCATCACTGGAACGCCGGGGAGCCCACATTAGAGACCAACAGGCATCATGGTTGTGGACATCGGAGGAGTTGGACCACATCAAAGTTCTAGAACTGAAGGCGGTCTTGAATGCCCTCAACCACTTCCAAAACGAAGTCTCAAAGAAAGTTATAGAAGTCCAAGTAGACAACATAACAGCTGTCGTATACCTCCGGAAAGGACGAGGAACCAAATTCAGGAACCTTCACGAAGTCACATCAGACATATTCAAGACTTGCATCCGGCTAGGAGCAACAATTGTCTCTCAACATTCCTGGGAACCGGAACATGGTCGCGGATTCCCTCTCCAGACGTTTCAAACCAATCGCAGTTGAATGGACACTCAACGAATCCATATGCAAATCTCTTTTCGTAATCTGGGGACTTATTCACCACGAGGCACAATGCCAAACTTCTCCATTTCATCAGTCCAGTCTCAATCGATCGAGCCTGGGCAATAGATGGCATGTCAGCAACCAGGAAGAATCTGTTCAGCTACCTATTCCCACCATTCAAGATTCTACTACAGATCTTACAGAAAATAGAGATCACTACGGGCCTATTCATTTTCGTAGCTCCAAACTGGCCATCATCAGTCTGGGTTAGACTGCTCCTTCAGCTTCTAATAGACAGCCCTAGGAGCCTACCAGAAAATGCAAACCTACTGTCACAAAAGAAAAGAAGTCTTCACCACCCTAACATTAGCGCTTTGTAACTACTATTTGGGTGGTAGCCACCCAAATAGAAGTTTCAAAGCACTGATGTTGGGGTCATCATCGGATGTTAGGGTTATCATCGGACTTGTCAAAGAGGCGGGAATTCTTGAAGAGCAAGCCGTCAGAATCGCAAGCAAAGTGACTAGAGACTCTATCAACAGAATCTATGACAGTCAGTGGAAGAAATGGTTTCATTGGTGTCACCTGCGGAAAGCAAATCCAATTTCTCCCCTTATATCTGACTTTTAAGCTATTTAACCGACCACGGGTGTAAAAGATCAACCATTTCAGTACACCGCTCGGCACTAAATTCCATCTTTAAAGCCGCTGGAAAAGAAAAACTCTTAGAGGACTACCGTATCTCGAGCCTTTTTTAATTATTCGAAATCGAGAGATCCGTAACCAAAAGACTTTTCCCAGATTGGGACCTCTCGTTAGTTCTCAACTGTCAAACTGCAACCTTCATTTATTAACAAGGAAAACTGTGTTTCCAATAACGCTTGCCTCAAGCCTACGATGCAGTGAAATACAAGCTCTTCCAACTTATTGTCTTTAGAAGATTACAAGGCAGTCTTGTTAACACCTAGAGCCTCGTTTAGAGCCAAAACCCAAAAGCCAAACGAACCAACAAAACCGATAATCATTTCTGCTCTAACTCCAATCACAGGCGACCAGCTCGAAAGATTTGTCTGCCCTCTCCATGCGTTACGATTCTACTTGGAAAGGACAGAGAGCAACGAGATTAAAAAATTCAGAAGCCAACTTTTTCTACCCTTCAAAAAGAACTTTGGTGCAATCTCATCTGCTGTGACAGCTAAATAGTTCAAAAGTGTTATAACAATCTTACGAAGCATGTAACATTGATTGCCACGACAACAGCATCGGAATCACAGCGCACGAACTAAGAGCCATCTCGACGGCCAGGGCCTTCCATAGTGGCACCCCCATTTCCAAGATTATTCGAGCCGCTTCGTGGAGTAAAGCATCAGTCTTCACACCCCACTACTTCAGGGACATGACGACCCAGGCAGATGGCTTTCACAAACTAGGACCCATTATCAAGCCAGAAGTGTTGTCCAGCCCCCCCCCCCCCCCAAGCACTAGGAGAAGATATAAACAACGGCTGTTTTCAGGGCTACCAGATCTGAAAAAAAGATCCTGAATGCTGTTTTATTTGAATTTTAAATAAAGTGCTTAGGTCCGTGACTTTTTGGGGGACCTACTCCTAACCCCTGGGGAATCCATCAGGAGGTCACCGCCACCAAATGGACGAGGTTTACTGTAAAGGCTAAAATTTACAGGTAATGTATATTTTTGTGACAATAGAAAGAGAGAATTGCTGCTGCCATGGCTATATTCTGTTTCTTTGGCTTAAACGAAATTATACATTACCTGTAACCATCCTACCTCCCCTCTTGAGTCACCACATGACATAATTCTTTCACGCCTTGAGCGCTTGCGAGCTGGCTGGTATCAAGTTAAATTTGAATCTCTAGAGGGAAAAAAGCATTTGAGAATAAAAATGCCAAAATGCCAATTTTCGTTTAAGCAATAGAAACAGAATTTAGCCATGGCAGCCGCAATTCTCTCTTGTTATATTTGTAAAATTGGCTTTTCTACTTTGTTTATGGATTTAGAAAAAATAGAATCGTTTTATATTTAAGAATTAGAATAAATTTATGAAAATATTGCTGAAGTTTGATTTTGATGCTATTTTTGAAAGGTACTATCAGCAAACAAAGGTGGCGATAGAGACATCCGTTCCAATTGCAAGGAATCTGAAATGGGACACCTGAAATGCAATAAATTGTTGGTTCTTACTCAAGTTCATAAAAAAATCTGATGCATTTGTCAGGTAGGCTAAGTGGTTTCAAGGTCTTCAAAATAAAGAAACTGTCTTGGTCAATATTTTCAGTCATGACTGGAGGTCACAAATTTAAACTTTTCAGTATAATTAAGCTCGTCTGTGGAAAATTTCTTTTGCTGACTGTTTTGACAGTCTGGATCTTTCTTTCAAGTATTATGCAACATTGAGGCTATTTCTGAAAATTCTTAAAATGTTACCTTCTAAAACGTGACCTATTGAGAATTTTTTTATTGTGTACTATTATCTTTTCAGTTTACAATGTTGTTTTTATTCTGTTTTCAAATCTGATTTGAAGCTGATAATATTTATCATAATGTTACTTTCACTTTTGGGAAATAGTATTAATCTTTCATCTCTGTTCTGTTTAGTAATTTTGTCCTTGTATTTGACGTAGATAGTTAATCATAGTGTTTATTTATTTTATGCAGGGTGTAAGTGGTTTCCTCATTCCCATTCACGTGAGTGCGAAATAAATCCTTCTTATTTTTACTTTAGAACAAAAAAAGCTATCATTTTAGAATTTTGACCATTGGATACGTAGTGGCCAAAAATACCTTCAAAATGGTGCATTGAAGCAAGTTGACAAAAATTCAAAATATTAATTGTTTAGTAACTGAAGAAAGTTGACTGAATAAGGTACTACTGTAGTATAAACCGATCATTGTAAACTCGGCCGTAATCGACTTTGCTTGATCGATTCCGTGTTAATGCCTTACTTTTATATTTTCGTTGTAGGTGACAAATTAAAAAGTTGCACAACTCCTCACAATAAACCTGAAAAATTAACCGAATTAATAAACCACCTAAGCCAATAAAAAGGTCGGCGTTTGTTCGCTTACTCTTCTGGATCTAAAGAACACGAATAGTGCCAAATAAAAGAATTAAATCTAGTATCTATTGAGCATATTTGCATCTGCAGGGTAATTAGTTTTTTGAACCTCAAATGCACGTAAAACTGCTTGGGAAATGGTTTGTAATGTCAAAATGTAATGAAACACATAATA
Organism: Lithobius niger; assembly: GCA_023313725.1. Taxonomy (NCBI): domain Eukaryota; kingdom Metazoa; phylum Arthropoda; class Chilopoda; order Lithobiomorpha; family Lithobiidae; genus Lithobius; species Lithobius niger. The sequence continues at coordinate 47,486 of JAHWFP010056384.1, forward strand.
TTCAAGGAAATTATTCAGACAGTTTGTAAAACAATGAAAAATTTGCATCAAAAGCAATGTGGATTGAATGAAGGCTACACTGAAACAATGTGAGATGTGACTAATTGTACGGTAAGTGGTTTAATAAGTTGATTTTCTTAAAAAATTTCGTTTTGTGTTTCGTTTTTTTACGTAGTATGGTTGCTGCTGCATAATAATGTTGGAATATTAGCGGTGATTAAGAGAACTATTTGTTTCGTTTTTTACACTCGGTTAGAAAAGCGATGTCAGGCAGTTTGACCTTGGCCAGGCTAACTTAGCATTCCAACGGATCATTCTGTCACCGTGGTAACCAGGAAATACCCAAGCTGTGTAGGGAAGCTATTTCACGCTTCACGTGTCGAGCAGTGATGCTGGTATGTCATTATTTACTGCACATTTGTTAAATGGAGATCTGTCAGGTTTGCGTTGCTTGGCAAAAACTAGAACGATAGTCGATTCGATTGTAAATATGAGATGGGGTACATGGCTGACAGTTTAATGTGATAAAACACCGTGTGGTCGTTGAAGGAGGCGTGATTGGCTGGTGACAGCTGTTTTACTGGTTTCTCATTGGTTAACTGCCGTTAGAAAACTATGAAGGTATATTCTCATTAGGAAGACTCACCAGAAGTGTTATTGATATCCTTCTGTTGTTGACTAGGGTTGACAATGTACTCCTAGTTTTAGTGGGGTTAAGTGACACTTGGGCTATGTCAGTGGAGTCTGTCGAGTTCTTTTTGTACTTTGAAGTTGAAGTTGTTTACACTCTATGCCACAGGCCTGATAAAAAGTTTCACGGAATTTTGTTCGCCTAGCTGCAGAAATTGCCGCAAATACGGTTGAAACAAATTTGTGGAAATTATGTGTGCCTAATGTTAGGGCTACACTTTTGAACAATAAATTGCCAGACAAACAATATCAAAGTATAAAAAAATCAACAATAAACATCACTTTGTAAGTAACTCTAGCCAACAATCACATAACCCCAGCTAACAATAAAATAGAGCGGTACTGGTACATGCCTGCTCCCATGATAAGTTTCATTTTCGATTGTAGGTAACTTGTGAATGACACTGATAATGCACCACTGGTGTCAGCACAGTGTGCTAAAATACTAGCTCCTTACAACGATTAACCACATGCCCTCCAGTGGTTCTAGTTTCTCTTGCTTATAATGTTTGTTTACATCTTGTCACGATAGTTTTTTTTTCCCTTCATCTTAGTGGATTTTGTTACTTCTTATGTATTTGATTGGTTCAGTAGTGGCTGATTTAATGCTGGTTTGGCCGAAGATTAATACTGTAAATTGCGTATTAAACGCCCATTGGCTTAGGAAGCTAACTGGCAAAAATCAGGGTTGGGCATTAAATAAAACGTAACCCATTTTCTGACCTTACTCCTGGGGAGAGGAGAGAGGAAAACTCCAGTGTTAACCCCAGGGAGGGTGAGGGGCCAGTGAGCGTAGCAAGCTGTGTGGCACTCGTTTTTCACACTAGCTTTCATTCACAACATGAAGCTTTCAATTAATTTTGTGCCAGATAAATGAGAATTTAAGGGGCGAGTATCAATTTGACTGTTTCGTGATTTTGACCTTAAAGCATTTCAGAGGTGTGTGGGGGTTAGCTTCGTCTGGGCGGTTTACACGGCTCACGGTAAGTGATATGTGTAGCCATCGGTATGGAACTATACGAAATGTCTAGCAAAGTTGATGTGTTCATAATACTACAAGGCTGCATGCAATATGTGGAACAATGTGAAACCTGAAAATTAAGAACAGTCTACACATTTTTTTTGTTTATCTTTTGCCTCAAAGTCGATAAAAGCTAGCACAGCACCTCAGGGTTGAACCACTCGGAAGCTAGGAGAAAAGTTTTAAGATGTTTACTGAAATGTCAGATTCCTTAATTTGATGTGTGAATACAGCCAGATATTCGATGCGTATTCAGCTTAAGCTACAAAGCCAATTTCCAGTGAAGCGTTTCGATATGTATTTTTTTGTAATCCTTAGAGCAAAGGACTAAAATTGTTTGCCAAGTTGTGAAAATGGGCAACGAAATGTGTCAGGCAAAAGGTCCACACTTTTCAATTGGTAATTTCCCACCAACATGGGTTGGAATGGTGTATTGTTGACTTTAACCTAACCCATATTATTGTAAGACACAAGAGGAAGGTGAAATAGGATTATTACACCAGAATTGACACCACAATTGAATTGCAAGTGGAAAGCGCTCCTCCCTCCTATCTCTTCCCAAGCTCCACAGCTAGAGCCACTGCTCGCTGCATCTTATCCCTCCTCCCAAACCGTAAGCACAAACACGTGCGGGAAATTCAAACCAACTTCCCGTTTCTCCAAGTCAAAAGGCGTTCAACGCTAGTAGTGTTTGAGGAAGATGGGAGATCTTTCTAAAAGATAAAAGACCACCGAAAATTCGTACCTTGATTTGTGACGATCAAGGGACTATTTTGGTAAATAGCGTACATTTAATTTCTGTGTTACCAAGTAAAACAATGAACCTTTCGGCCTATCGTGTAGTGTGGACATTTACAATGAATAAATGAGGCAAAAAAGCAAGCGAGTTGCACAGCGTTTAGTAGTATTTGCAGTATTTTTACAGCCATGAATTGTAGTATGTCTTAACTCACAGTTTTATGTGGGAATTTCTACTCAGTTTTCAGCCTAAAATTAAATTGAACTAAACGAAACTAGCTTGTTTTTAATTATTATTTAGTTTAGCTTATTTGTAATTTAGTTTACTTTAGATTTGGGCTGAGAAATGAGCAAAAATTACCAGATAGAACGCATGGTGCCCGATCTGAAAACTCGGATGGAACTAATAAGAATGATTGTAACACGTTCAATACGGACTTTTTAGAGTCACAAATTCTTCTCCCCAACCCTATAAATTCTTGCTTAAACTGATTTGAATAACTCTAGGTTTGGTTCTGTTGCCACAATCTATTAGAAGAAGGAGCACACAAAACCACACAGAAGAACACAACAAATGTTCACTTAAATTTTCGGCG
>JAHWFP010056384.1:50930-61425 GCA_023313725.1 Lithobius niger
GTGTTCTTCTGTGTGGTTTTATGTGCTCTTTCTTCTAGTATGTCGTGTCTAAACCATAGTAAACGCCGGTTACCGGTTTTTGCATAGCCACAATCTATCATGTATCCCAATAAATGTAGATCTAAATATACGTATCCAAAAAAGGTTTTAAAAAAATGCTCGCATACAAACACACAGATGTAATATTATTGCCATATTATAACTTTTATTAATAAATTGTACTCTGGTATACGTGAAAAGACGGCTTCATAATACAAAGCTTCAAATTCACACACAAAAAAATTGACTACTGGATGTAGTCTTACTTAAAATCAACATGTGCAACACAAATAACACAAGATACCTACATAATGAAACATTTTTATAAAAGACAATATAATAGATCTGTTTCCTTAATATTTTATAAACTCTGTAGGCATTCTGTATTATCCATCATGCATAATGGAATGATACACTTTATACAGAAACGAGCGAGCGCACCTCTACAGTTAAAAAAAAAACAATGTCACTACAACAGATTTAACCTATACATACATAAAAACAACACTGATGAATAATGAATGAGTAGTGTGTGTTTACAGGGCTCCCTTATACCTTGACGGTAAAGGGAACGTAACGTAGCTTTCAACAAAATAAAATTAATTATCCGACATAAAGTGTAGTACCACAAAATGAGACTTGTAGGACATTTCCGTGTTCTTTTCCCGAATAACAAAGTTCTACATCATCTGCAATAATTGTTTTGGGAAATAACTTCATATAAGAATTTAATTATCTGAATCGTGGTATGTCCTAGGCTTCACATGTATTTAATCTTTGAGGTTATGCTGGGCTTACAGCTTTTCCAAATATCCTCACACACAAGGTCAAATACCCACTCCACGAGTGCTAAAGCTGCGACAACAAACACAATGAACTTACTCAAATGCAAAAGCCCAGATTTATGTGTTCGGGCAGGCTACACACTCAGAACCCCATCTGCCCGGGGCACTACTAACCTATATCTGGTCCCGAACCTGCAGCAATACCAACTACGACTGCTGCATACAGGATTCATAATCACCAGAATAAGCTGGCTACTGATAGCTTACTAACTGGGTTCTGGATCCTGGTTAGTAAACCATTCCGTTTAATTAAAAATTTTAGCATCTCTTTCACTACAGACATAAGTGAAATCGTGGCTTTATTGTGAACTAGACCAAAGTCTAGACAGAATTACAGAATTAACTCCAAATAACTATTTTTTTTTATTTTTAGTCCTGAATAATGCTATTTTGTGGTATCGTTCTTTTTAAATTTAGGAATGGTAAATTATCCATTGTATGCATACGTTTAACTGTTGCTGCCTTGTTGTTTCTCTATATATATTTTTAGAACGTAACAAATATCAGTACTGGTAACATTAAACATTGTACTACAGGGCTAAATGAAACATTTTGTCACAAGATGGAGTTCCGTGTTCTGGAATTCAACAGTCAATGCTAACTTTTTTTTTTTTAAACAGCAAAATTTCGTTTGACTGCTTTTTTTCTGTTTTGACGTGTCATATACTGTATTAAGTATAGTGGATAGAGTTATATTAGGTATAGCTAAAAAAAAAATACAGCCAATGCAACAGTAAATCTTAAGTGCTGTCGTAACTTCACCCTTATGGTAACATAGACACCATATAATTACACAGTGCCTCTTTAACATCGGTTCTTTGGCAAAATTTCTCGTGTAATTCTTAAAAAAGATACTGCTAATAAAAACCCGCGATACAACAAAACAGCTCAAGATACCGGGGAACCCCATAATACCTTAATGCACACATACACGCACATACTGGAAGAGATTATACCCGCTCTGGTTGGAAATTATGTCTAACAACAGACAAATCTTAAACTGTACAAATGCGATGACAGGAGGGGATGAGTGGAAGTTTTATGTAATCACCACCCCCTTGTGAACGCATGGGCCGTTGTCTCCTTCGAGCAAAGCCGGCCACAGGTAAGTCTTGATGTGGTCCGAATCCTGGTTAGAGGTGTGGAAGCGCACATGCATGTCGCGGCGAAACAGACGGGTCTCGTACTCCACAACAAAGGGAGGCATCTGGTTGCTCAGTCCCCATGCCAGCTTAACACAATCTTGAATATACTGCACAAGTCCACTGCACGTCTTGAGACATGGATAGTCGTAAAGGGTGGCCCATATCTGAGAACAGACTTCCTGCAACAGAAATAAAGAAAATATACATCAAAAAACAAGTTTAAATCACTGTGTTACCATTTTTAACTACCAATACATCCAATTTCCTCGAAAACATCCACCATTCTTATGCCAAGACAGGTACTGATCTGTTGTAGTTCACTTAGAAGCTACCAAGTATATCGTTAGCTATTAACGCATTAGCAACACCCAAATGTGGTTAAAAACATCTACTCATTGCTGTAGATCCACCCAAAACCAACAAATGATAAAAGAGAAGTTGACGATTTTCTAAAAAGGATCGATCTTAGAAAGTAATGATAACCACCATGAAGGGGCCGCACAAATTAACCAAAGAACTTGGTGCGCAGCCGTCGTCTTTAATTTCTTTATGCTATTTGCATAAAAGCAAATAACTTGTGGCACTTGGTGACAGCAAGTAAAAGATACTACGAATATCGTAGCAAAACTGTTCCTCTCCGTCCCATGATAACCTCAACAGCTAAAAAGGATTTTAATACGCATTTGTTTCTTTATAGTTCACTAGCAGTCGTACCCGGCTTTGCCCGGGGTTTTGTTTTGCCCGTGGTTGTTTCCCAGTTTTCGCTCAGTAGTGCGACGGGCAGTTTTTTTCCCTGTAATATGCCCTTTCCTACCGATCTCTTCCCCTTTTTCTCCCATCCTCTCTCTTCCTTCTCCGTTCTCCTCCCATACACCTACCTGTTCCTCCTCTTCCCTACCTCCCTTTTGCTACACGTAGTTGAATTAAATACTGCCCTTCTCTCTTTTGTGAGATTTGGGCAAATAATTTGCTACGGTCTCCATCCCAAACAACCAAAAAAAGTACTTTTTAGGTTCAGTTAACGGGTAATCATATGCTTAATGGTAACAGACGCAATGCCCCCCACCCTCCCAATCCCTTTTTGTAGTATTACAATGCTAAGAGCAGAGCTGACTGATGCACTGCCCCACACACAAGCATTTGCCGTTCAGGCCCTCCTCCCCATTCCCAGTTTATCGGTTTTCTTGAGCAATCCGTACCGTGTGAAAAATAACTGTCCTTCGTGCATGACGTCTTAAGACATGCCTCTGTGCTGACCGCGTAAATCAAATTATTAGTTGAGGCAACAATGTGCCAATTTCAACTTGAAGCCAAAGAATTTACACACTCGCATGGTTTCATTGTTTCCCTTTGGGGGTAGTTGTCTTCAATTCTGCTATGAGACTTTGGTTTATAATATAAGATGGGTGGCACCAGCATTCCATTTTATTTTCATGGAAAATATTACTAAAACTGAGAATTTGTAGTCGAAGAGTAATCACCTGCTAGTTATAATGTGCAATAATTACCTCCACATTCTTTTTGACGTCGTACCGATCCACCGTTCGTCGCAGGTAGAGAATGATGCTACTTTCCACCTCCCTGGATGCGGGGTCCGCAGCAGGATCTTTGCTGCCTAATTCAGGCATTTGTAAAACTCTCCGCACTGTTTCCCTAATTTCTCTTAGGGTACTCTGAACAGATCGGAACGCCAACTGAAAACAAGAAAAAATTAATTAGGATACTCCGACAAGCTTAAATACACTCTATTTCAATACAACTGTAAAAAATAAAGTATAATATTGAATAAATAAAATTCACAAGGTAAAGAGGTAACAAAACAAACAGTCTGAAATAAAGACTGGCCTTGTGTAAATACAAGATACGCTAATATGAGAAAGACACCTGCCCTGCTGGGACTCGTACCCAGGACTTCTGCATATTAGGCTGGGAGCTTTTAACCACTGGACTACCAGAGCAAACCTAGCTCCGGATTAGTGTACCTTGTACCTTTATTGCAGACCTGTTTGCTTCGTGAATACTTTAACTGGTGATTTTTCTTTATTTATTGCTTGTGCTGCTCCAGAGTGGAGGCAAAGAAGCAAGTTGCTCTCCCTTCTCATGTGTGTTTGTGGCCATCAGGTCACTACTTAGAAAGGCTGAATAGCTACTAAGTTCAGCTGGAGCCTGTAGCCAAAGTCCGCCCCCGCAGTACAGTGGTTGAGCATCCGGCCTAGTACATGGTAAGTCTTGGGTTCGACTCGCATTCGGGGCAGTTGTTGTTTCGTGCTTTCTTAGGTTAGTGTATATTGTATTCTCAAAAGTTCAGTCTTCAGAGCAGACTGTTTGCTTCGTTACAATATTGAACATTTTGATTTTGAATCAGACTTGTCCGTAATTTAAAGGTATTTCAAATCCTCTTACTGCTTTATTTACATTAGTTATTTTTTTTTCAGTATTAACATTATGTTAGTTAAAAATAGAATTATTTTAACAAAAGTCACAATGAAACAAGGGCGGATCCAGAGTGAAGTTTTGGAGGAGGCCGCAAGGTGATTTTTCTACGTTTTCATGTATTTTTTGGCTAATTTATCAGCGTGTTCCCAATAATTCTGGCCAATTTTTCGAATTTATTTGCCTTGGAGGGGGCCGCAGCCCCCTCGGCCCCTCCTTTGGATCCGCCATTGCAATGAAAAGGCACGATTACTTTAAGAGGAAAGCGTGCTTAAATATTTTAACTATGGTAATTCCCAACGACTATGACAAATACAACTACAGGACTGGACTACATAGATTTCAAAACAAATAAGGGCATTCTCTTTGTCCCAAAGCAGCATGTTCGTAGCGTTTTTTTTTTTTTTTTAGTTTGGACTCCAATGCTCAGCTACGCTCATTTGTCAAATCTATGATGAACCCAGTGCATTTTGACAGCGTGTCAGCATCGACTTATCAGACTGATTGGTTGCAGAGGTTACCACTCAGTAAAATAACTGATTAAGCTAATCGAAATAAGTTAATTTTGACTGGGAAGGAGATTCTGCTAGTGAGGGAGGTATGAGAGATTGTGACGAGGTCTCTGTGAGCCTTGTTACAGTTGGCACTGTTTGCACCAGTTGCCACCAGGCATTACTAGATCGTACGAGTTGGCGGCTGACACAGAGGGTGTGACAATGAAAGTGATTGATGAAGACAAGCCAACCAATGGTCACGTTCCCCAACTAAAAGAAGCCCTACAAGATGAAGCGGAAAGATGGCTACAATTTCTAGGAGCATTTTGGGTCTGGGAATTATTTACGTCTGAATTTAATTTGGAATTCGAAAGTCCGAAGTATGAGGAGGATCTAAGGCACGAGTTCAAAAGAAATAATAAATACGGATGCAAACCTATTTACGTTGCCTTTTGGACTTGTATGTCAGACCGCCTGAGCAAGGAATCGAACCCAGGACCTTTGATTCAATTAAGGTCCTGGGTTCTATTCCTCGCTCAGGCAGTCTGACATACAAGTCCAAAAGGCAACGTAAATAGGTTTGCATCCGTAGTTATTTAACCAATCTCGAGCCCATTGGCTTTCCGTCCCATTTAAAGTTAAAAAGAAATACACAAGCATGTGACAAACCTTTTCCTAGCTATGCGCAGGCAGACTGTAACTATTTTGCAAGGCTGGAGCAAATGCACCGGAATCCAAGAAAATACAGCACATAATGCATCCAGACTATAGACAGTATTTACAGGGTCGTCGGTTCGACACCCTACGAGGATTGGTGGCAGAAGGGGCACAGGTCAGTACGTTCCTATTACAATAAAGGTACGTCCCACCACTCGACCCATCCCTGTCTGTAGAGCCCAGATTGGCATGGTGAGGCTTCATTGCAAACAGCGAAGTAGCGCAGGGAAGCCAACCTTCTCGAATGAGGTGGTGCTTTGCTCCGGAAAAACTGCTAGTACGGGGGCAATACCAGCGTTCATGAGGAAGGCACAACCTGTGAGCATGGCCGCGCTCGACCTGAAAGAGTATCGAACCAGTAAGTACCAAACCTAGAGTAGAACTGGAGGCACAAAACCTACATCAAAAGCAGCGAATGTGCAGAAAGCCAGTACAGCTAAGAAAGCAGAACCACAGCAATCAAAAGGGGAAAGAAAACCCTTTGATGGCGAATGTTGGTCCTGCCATTAGCGTAGATCCAATTGTCGCCCTTATAAGTAAAAATCCATGGAAAATGGTCCAACTTGGGTGTACCATGTTGGATAAAGATGGGATTGTGGAAAGGCACAGCAAAACGTGTTTTTGCACCAAATGTGCGTCTGTTTAAAGACCTCGAAGATGAAACTAAGTCTGTTCCTGTACCTTTAATTAACATTAAAGAGGCAGGACAACTATTTGTAGCACTAATTGAAACAGGGGCCAGTTCCTCAATCGTTTCCGGTGCTACAGCACTAGCTTTGAAGGCAAATAGGTGTGAAGTGGCGCACTTAGACATTCAAAGGTTAAGTCATTATGACGGCAGCAGCTTCTGTATGGCCATACTGTGTGACCCTTCCCACCAAAACATCGGAAGTGAAGTCAAGGACAAATCGGTGCATAACATTATTTTTCTTTCCCAAGTCTGTGAGGCGATATCTAAGCGCTGCACGAGGTAGTTACAAGAATCTCCTTTACAACTAGTGTAAAATATAAATCATCGCCAAACACAGCGTAGCATACCTTCTTGACGTGTGTTGGTTTGAGCAGGTGAGTCACCACAGTGCTTGACATGAACACCAACCCTTAAATTGTGCACAAGGTTTTATTTTGAATATGTGTACAAAGAATTCTTGTCTTGTTTCAGTCTCGTCATGCTAAGTCAAGACGACACGGTAGAAAATTTATGGGTTAGGACCAAGACCGACACTGCCGAAAGCAAGAAGAACTAGATACTAAATGGCCAAATCTCAATACTGTAAGTCTCTACGCCAAAAATATGCTGACAATCTGTGGAAAGTGTAGGTCATTATCTTTAACATTTCACACAAATCAAGAAACTTATGATGTGATACATTTAATGTCCTCCGTACTTCAATGACTATTAAATAAATTACACACTTAAATTTATTTTCGTGAGATATTAGTTCAACACTTCCATTTATAGGAATTACAAATTTTTTTTCCCAAACCATCTCAATTTCCGGCTTCTCTTCAACATTAACTCCCTTCAAATCCAAGCATATGTCCAGAAAAAATCTTTTTTAAAGTCCTACCTATACATAGATTGGTAACACGATTCAGTTGATGTCTTCTTGGCTCAGAGATCAAGTCCCTCTGTGCTTTGCTGGCTTCACTCGGTTTCAGAGGAAAGCCATATGAAACTCGCTTTTCACTGCTGGGTTTAGCTATATTCTTGTGTAGGCTGTACTTACAAAAATTACTACAGCATTTGACACAGATTGGTAACACAATTCAATCTTGCATCTTCTTCGTTCGGAGACCCAAGCTCCAGCCCTGGTGTGGAAGGCGTTACTGATAAGCATACGGCTGTATCTGGTTCCGTTGTATCTGCTTCTACTATCAAACTCTTAGGTTTTATCTTTCTTGCCAATCGTTATAAAAAGGTCTATTAAAGACCTGTTGCAGAAACCTAGTTTGCAAATGCTTCAATTATTTCCATTTCATTGGCCATGCAACAATTCGAGAAATTCCGTAAATACAAGTGACTTGTTCAGAATTATCTAGATAGACGTGGTGGAGACCGAGATTGAGACTGAAGACTGAAAAGTCGAGCCAAGACAGAGTTTATAGGCTAAGTCTTGTCTTAACCGAATACCTAATAATGTGTTGACCAATTTTTAAACTGACCAATCACTCAACTTACCACAATTACAGAGAAAAGTAGTTTGGCTTTGAGTTCCTCTGCATCTCTTAACTGCGGCAGGGCATCCAGCGCATCTAACGTATCAACTCGGGCTTGGGTGTATAGGTCGCCGTAACGCCGAATTATTAGTGTTGGCCTCTTTTCACCAAGTGCAACATTTTCGAATTTTGATCCTCGGTCTAACATCCGTTGGGCTTGTTCTGCTAACCTGAAAAATAATCAATCTTAAGCACGACAGAATGTATGCATACAAATATTTCTTAGCAGGAAAATGCGCCACATAAAAAATATGTGCTCTGTTCATTGAAAATACACGGAAAATGAATGTGAACTTTCACGAAACTAGCTATTATTCCCAGTGCAGCCCGTTAGTCTTATCCGGTCTGCAAAACATGTGCAATGTGTGTGTTTTATGCGCGTTAATAAGAACTGCAATAAATACAAATTAAATACATGAAAAAAAATCAAACATGTACTGAAAGTGTCTGACATCTTTTAGGCAGGTTAGTGGTAAGAAAACATCTCCACAGTACATGGAGGCTTGGGTTAGAGTTAGCTAAAGGTAGTTTGTTTTTAATTTCGTTGTTTTTTCCGGTTTTTATTTTAGGTCCTAGACTTTGACAAGAGAATGGCTTCTGAGAACCAGTTGAAAAACAATCAGTCAATTTCGATTCCAAATTGCAACCAAGTATATGTTTTATTGTTTTTTAGTTCTATCACCCGAATTCTAACTGCTTCTTAGGCCTTAAACTTGCTATTTGAACAGGCTATAAACTTTTGTCCCCTACAAGCACCTTTACTGATATTTTAGACAACCCTTTGTCTCAACTTAACAATACCACATCACATGCAATTAAACTCTTGGGTTTTATTTTTCTTGCCAATCGTTATAAAAACGTCCATTAAAGACCTGTTGTAGAAACTTAGTTGCAAATGCTTCAATTAGTTCCATTTCAATGGACATGCAACAATTCGAGAAATTCCGTAAATACACGTTACTTGTTCAGAATTATCTAGATAGACGTGGTGGAGGCCAAGATTGAGACTGATGACTTAAGCTATTCCATCACCACAGCTTCAACATGTACTACCATCAGCTCATACTTTCCTTGCGTGTCTGCTTTCTGTCGTAAGCTCTAAAGAAGTAGTCACTTCACCCAGTTTCAAAACAAAACTTGGTAACCATTTACCGAGACCAGCAGGGAATCAATAAAGCATACGTACGCATACACACACGCACACGTACACCGTGCTTTATTGATTTCCTCCTGCCGAGACTCATCCCCATGTTCGTTTTTGAGTAAAAGTTCTGGTGAACTTTCCTCACCACCCAGGAGGCAACAAAAACATTTCACTTTCTGCCAGTTACAAGTTAAAGTCATACAATTTAGAATGTCATCTCCAAATAACAATACTCCCAATACCTACGGTAAAGAAACTTTCTAAAGCACGTTATTTGTAAGCAACCGCCATCTTAAATGGGAAAAAAAACGATAAGTCTAAATTTTGCCACCAAATAAGCTACAGGAACTGTAGGAAAAGGATAAGAAGGTGCAACCTGTACAGCATCTTGCCACCACATCAGTTATTACAATTGGTTTCAGGCACACAGATTTGTTGTATAATCATTTAATAATTTACATACTAATTCCAACTTCCAATTCTATATTGTTTTCACTACAGATTTTGTCATGCATTCAAAACTATCATAAAGCCACACAACAAGAAATCTTGCCACAATAAAAAAATAAAATTGAATAATCCAATCCTCTACAGTCAACAAGCGACAAGGAAGAATTACATTTATCTTTGGTTAAGCTACCCCCCGATTGGATTGTATAGTAAGATTTGCATTAAGGGAATTGTTAACCTGTGATGAAATCTTTTCTTCCAAATTCTGCATTTATTTTTAGAGTTTAAGCTGCAAGGGTAACAAGATGCGTCACTCCGTCTTTTGACGCTGCAAGTTAATTTTTACTTTATCGATTTAGCGCTATGCTGCCAACTACCATTCTGGCATACCCTATAATAACATTTCCATCATGAACGTCAAAATTTCATAAAAGAAAAACCACTGAAAATTGAAAACCTTCTAACAGACCTGTCCTTCATTTTGGTCTCTCGATCGTGCATCGACACGAGGGACTGTTTCGCCTTGAGCAATTCACAACGGAGTCCTTCAACTTCCTGTCGTAGAGTGGCAACCTCACGATCGGCACTGGATGAACGAGGAACCAGCCGACGCTCTTCGGCATTTTTCATCACTGTACCTGTGGAAGATAGAACAAATATGGGCGCTACGGCAAATACCATAGCAGGGACGAAAGGCTTCCAAAAAAATGATAATAATTGCATAATCAATGGACAATTCCTCATTACATGACATGATTGGTCAATAATTTGGTAGCAATAATTAAATTTAAGTTTTTTTTTGTCATTTACGGCTAATTTATTTTACCCACTTTTAGTTTATTTCAACCTAAACAATAAATTATTATAATATTTATCATCAATGACTGAATGTCATGCACCCTGCAGCAAAGTTTGATTTATTCATTCGGTAACTTGCGTTAAATCAAGAATGTGCAGACAATCTTTCTTTACTTATTTTTCACTTCCATTCTTTCTTTACTTATTTTT
>JAHWFP010056384.1:75549-87449 GCA_023313725.1 Lithobius niger
TGAAGAGTGCAAGGCAGAACAATGAATGTGAAGAAATAACAGATGATAAGTACAAGGCAGAACACTGAAGGTGAAGAAATAACAGATGAAGAGTGCAAGGCAGACCAATGAAGGTGCAGAAATAACAGATGAAGGTGAAGAAATAGCAGATGAAGAGTGCAAGGCAGACCAATGAAGGTGCAGAAATAACAGAAGAAGAATGCAAGGCAAAACAATGAAGGTGAAGAAATAACAGAAGAAGAGTGCAAGGCAGTACAATGAAGGTAAAGAAATAACAGATGAAGAGTGCAAGGCAGGACAATGAAGGTGCAGAAATAACAGATGAAGAGTGCAAGGCAGAACAATGAATGTGAAGAAATAACAGATGAAGAGTGCAAGGCAAACCAATGAAGGTGAAGAAATAACAGATGAAGAGTGCAAGGCACACCAATGAATGTGAAGAAATAACAGATGAAGAGTGCAAGGCAGAACAATGAAGGTGAAGAAATAACAGATGAAGAGTGCAAGGCAGACCAATGAAGTGAAGAAATAACAGATGAAGAGTGCAAGGCAGAACAACGAAGGTGAAGAAATAACAGATGCAGAGTGCAAGGCAGAACAATGTAAGGTGAAGAAATAACAGATGAAGAGTAGAAGGCAGAACAATGAAGGTGAAGAAATAACAGATGAAGAGTACAAGGCAGAAAATGAAGGTGAACAAATAACAGATGAAGATTACAAGGCAGAACAAGGAAGGTGAAGAAATAACATATGAAGAGTGCAAGGCAGAACAATGAAGGTGAAAAAATAACAGATGAAGAGTACAAGGCAGAACAATCAAGGTGAAGAAATAACAGATGAAGCGTGCAAGGTAAAACAAAGAAAGCGAAAAGATATAACAGATAAGAGTACAAGGTAAACCAGTGAAGGTTAAAATGTATAACAGATGAAAAGTACAAAGCAAACCAATGAATGTTGAAAATGTATCACAGATAAAGAGTACACGGTAAAACAATGAAGGTAAAGAGATAACTGATGAAGAGTGTAAGGCAGAACAATGAAAGTGAAAAGATAGATAAGAGTACATGGCACAGGACAATGAGGGTGAAAAGCTATAATGGATTAAGAACACAGGGCATAATAGTGAAGGGGAAGGGAATAAAACAGACGAAGAGTGCAGGACATAACAATGCTGGTGAAAATATATAACAAATGAAGAATACAGAGAATAGCAACAAAGATGAACAGCAATGCAGAATTAATTTGAAAGATGAAGGATGCGGTTAAAAGTTGTTTCTTGATAAAACAAAAACTCACAAATCTCACCCACTATAGCACGGTTTGAAATCATTTTTTGTTTTATCATGGTTAGAACGAGGGCGCTATCTGATCGCCTTCGAACCTCTAACTTTTCGTTCTTGATTAATGAAAACATTCTTGGCAAATGCTTTCGCAGTAGTTTCGTAAAGATGAACTGCTGAAAAGTCAGTGCACAACAATAAAGGAAACAGCTGAAGAAAGCAGGGCATAGCAATGAAGGTGAAAACAGGTGGCAAGGCATAACAATACGATGAAAATATATAACACATGAAGAATGCACGATGTAACAATGAAGGTGAAAAGATTAAACAGGTGAAGAGTGCAAGTCAACACAATGAAGGTGAACAAGTATAGCAGGCGAAGAAGCCACGGCATAACAATGAAGACGAAATGATATAACAAAGTGCAGAGCATAACAAAGAAAGTGAAAAGACATAAGACCACAGGACATAACAATGAAGGTGAAGAGACAACAGGTGAAGAATGTAAGGCATAACAGTGAAGGTGAAACGATACATGAAGAGTGCAAGCCGTAACAATGAAGGTGAAAAGAAATAAGAGTACAAGGCATAACAATGAAGGTGAAAAGACATAACAGGTGAAGAGTGCAGAGTGATGACGGTGCAAGGCAATGACGGTGAAAAGCTGTAACAGATGAAGAGTGCAAGGCATAACACAGACGGTGAAAAGATAAGTATAATAGATGAAAGCAAGCATAACAATGAAGGCGAAAAGACATAATAGCACAAGGAATAACAATGAAGATGAAAAAGTGTAATAGGTGAAGAATGCAAGGTATAAGAATGAAGGTGACAAGACATAATGCTACAGGGCATAACAATGAAGGTGAAAATATATAACAGGTAAAACGTACAAGGCATAACAATGAAGGTAAAAAGATATAACAGGTGAAGAGTATAGGGCATATGAATTAAGGTGAAAAGATGTAATAGGTGAAGAATGCAGGGCATAACAATAAAGGTAAAGAGACAACAGGTGAAGATGCAGGGCACAACAGTGAAGGTGAAACAGTAGATGCAGAGTGCAAGGCATAAGAGTGAAGGTGAACAGATATAACAGGTGAAGAATGCAGGCCATAATAAGGCCATAATAAAGCAAAAAAATGTAACAGATGAAGAGTTCAAGGCAAAACAACGTAGGTGAAAACTTACAAGAGTGCAGGGCATAACAATGAAGGTGCAAAGACATAACAGGTGAAGAGTGCAAGTCATAACAATGAAGGTGGAAAGATATAACACATGAAGTGTGCTGGGCATAACAATGAAGGTGTAAGGTGCAAGGTACAACAATTAATCATGTGGATGAAAAGCTATAATAGACGAAGAGTGTAAGGCGTAACAATGAAGGTGAAAAGATACAACAATAGAACCAATTAATAGATAATCGTGCAATGAATAGTTGAAGGTGCACAGATGAAGAGCATAAGACATACAAACAAGGATGAACGAATGAAAAGTGTGGACATAACAATTAAGGTAACACATGGAGAATACAGGACACCACAACACAGCAGACTAAATGCTGAACAGTCAGGACATAACAATGGTGGTGAAAAGATATAACAGATGAAGAGTGTAAGGGTGGCGGTGAAACTTCGATGAAGAGTGCAGTATGTTTCACTGGAGTGGATGAGTGAAGGGTTCAGTGCATTACAATGAAGGTGAACAGAAGAACAGTGCAAGGTATAGTCAAGGTGAACAGAGAAAGAATGTAGTAGGACCAAACGTTAAATGCAAAGCAAAACAGATAGTAAAGAAGGTGCTGTGACTGGAGGCAACCTACGAAAAGTTGAGGGGATAGTCATAAAAGTAAGCAGACGTAAGTATATGACACAACAATGAAAGAAAATACGTGAAACGTATGAAGAGTAACAAGTGATCCGACGAAAGAAAGCAGGGTAATAATATGTGAACATATGACAAGTGCAGGCAGTGTATTGAAAATGTACAGATGAACGGCATAAAATACAAGTCAAACAAATTAAGGGTGGAAGGCAGAGCAATGAAAGCGAATGGACAAAAAAAGGAGCATAAATAACTATGAAGATGAACAGGTGAATAATTTGGAAGTAATGGTCAAGGTGAACAAAGGACATAAGGTGAAGTTAACGAAAGTGATGAAACAGATAAATCGGCTTATTTGTGTTCATCATTTATTTGTAAGAATTTGTTTCAGATGTGTAGCGCATATTAATGACAGTATACAGTGATTAGCATAGCATAATACTGAAGGTAAATAGATAACAAATATTATATTCACTGTTACAAGGAAGAAGAATGTTATATTCTACAGGTATCAGGATAGATTATGCTGAAATGACTTGTTGCCTCATAAGAAGTAAGTGCACACAACAAAGTGTATTACATTAGGTTTAATTCTAGAAGGGATGGCTGATTCTGTCGTCTCACACGCAGCACGCTGTGAGAGGTTTCTGGGTCCCAAAGAAAGTGAGCCGTAGCAGCCGAGTGGTCAGAGTTGTGGTCTCCAAACCAATTGAACACCAATTCCAATCCAGGTACGGACCAATGCACATCCAGAATTTAAAAAGAGAATCGCCCCTTAACCTTTTAGGGTGAATTTTGTGCTTTTAATACGGTAAATGCAATTCGGTCCCAACAGCACCACAGCAAGGCTGAAATTGCTTGTCACACACCGCATTTGACACAACAGTGAGTGAGAACGTGCGAGAAGACTAGCTTGTTTGTCCTATTTGTTTGTACCATAGAAGATTAAAAAACAGTTAGTTTTGTTGCATGTGCTTACAGTGTATTACTGAAATGGTGAAATATCACTGAACTTGTGTCAGAGGCCCCCGGGTTCAAATCTCACCTCAGCCACCCCAGGCACTTTTTCTGAAGAAAAGGACCCTGTGATGCTTCGTGTGCAAGTCGAATGCGGCATGTAAAAGATCCTACGAATATCGAAGTTACATAGCAAAATTGTCCCTCTCCTCTTCTAGTGCTACAGCTCTGCCTAGATGCGCGACAAATTTCTAGCTATTATTGAACGTAAAAAGAAAGGAAGAAAAGCAACAGGAAGAAAAGAAAACACTTTTCTCACTTTTGGTGTGAATGTACTCTTCTCACTTTCAGGATGTTCGAAACCTGCATAACTACAATTATTTGCTTTAATTCTGAGGGAATTCTGAGGGAACGTGAACATTTAAAATCACATCCCCTCCCCCATCCTCCCACACCCGCAGAGGCATACATACAAAACCCATCCATGTTTGTAAGTCCGTACACAAGACTATTCATACACTGTATTATTTTAAATTCTGCTGTTGGTAAAGAATGTTTTTGGGTATATTCCCTCACTTTTTGCACGTGTATTGATCATGTTCCATTTGTTTTGTGTGACAGTGACCCATGTGCTGCTGTTACATATTTTATACGAACTCAGGTTAACTCATCGCAACTCATTACGAGCCGCACAATTACAAGTACGCCTTCGTAAATTTGTCACGTAGTAAGAAGTGTTCAGAGCATCGGATGAGGAGCTAAAGTAATACAGTGAAGACAGTATACACAGTTAACAGTTATTAGGGATTAACAGTTTTCAAGTTGACGCTATACAGCACATGGTAGAGAACACAACAGGCATAATCAGAAAAGTTAGAGAGTAAAGTTTAGCACGCGAGAAAACGACAGCTGTTTGGAGTCATCCAAAATAAGAAAAACTAAGCAGTTAGCAATACTGTTTTACGGTGATTGAAGAATAAAAATGAAGAGAGCAGAGCATAAAGTAAACTTGAATAAATAGAAAAAGGTGTAATGAAGGCTACAGCAGGGCCAAAAATTCAAGAAAATTCCAAGTGCACACTGGGCCCCGACTACAAGTAGCTAAGGGGTCTGGTTGGTTTGAACATTCGGTAGCCTTGGATTCTTGCAATCTTATGCTTTCTTCCTGAAGTTTTATTTACGAGATAGTTTTATGTGAAGAACATTGTATTTTATTAACACTGGTAAATGATTATATCCAGTTATTATTGAAGAATATGACTAGGCCACAACTGGAGGCAGGCCATTAACTGGCATTTATGGCATGCAACAATAATGAAGGTTCAGAACAGCGGAGAGCATTGAAGAGATAGTATAGAGCAAATATGAGAATGTGAACAGATATGCAGACTACAATGAGGAGCAGGGTTGGATTAAAAGAATGAGATCTATAGTGTACAGGGGTTTCCAACCTTTTCATACCAAGGGTCGCATGTCCTAGTGACCTAGTCTGAAACAAATTCCATCCTTATCCAGTTTTTTCCAGGCTCGGTAGTTCCATTTTCCGAGCATACCAGTCTCGTTACTTCCAGTTTGCACTCATCGTAATATACAAGTTGACAGTTTCAATCAAAATTTATTTAAAAGCTGTAATTAGCCCAAGCAAGATCCCAAAACAGGCATGGAACAGGGCCAACTGCTGTCAGTCACGAAAGAGAAAATTGGCTCGGCCATAATCAATCTTTATCTTAATGAAAAATGCAGGCACAACCGTTTACGAAGAACGAATGCTATTCACGGTAATTTAATAGTTTTTTTTTTTAAATACAGTTTTACACTATTACTTGAATTGATTCACTGAAAATATGCTGTCGGTAAATTCCAGGTATTTCCAACCTGATATTGATGGTTTGTCAGAATTCCATGCTTTTCAAGGTATGGAAAACGGACTGAGGACCATACTACTAAATTCGTTTCGGGCCGGCACGAACTGGCCGCTTGTTTTTTTTATAGGCATTTCTTGTTATTAGGATTACTTCCTAGCATGTATCCTTATCCCAGCACAAAAGACTTTTATTTTTTTCTGTGTGTTTCTCCCCTACTGAATCCTTATGTAGTGGGATAAGGACTAACCACTCAACCCAACTGCTAAAGCGGGAAAACCCGCCTGCCACTTATTTCAGGTCAGGGCCTGGGTTGGCCCTCACTCCAGCCTGGGCCAGTGTGAGCTCAGCACGCAACAAATTTTATACGGTAAAATCGGCACTAGTCTAGTTGTAGGGCGTCTGTGGGTAGCTTCTCGCGTGTAATGTTTGGATGTTGGCAGTTAAGGGGAAACTCTGAGGCAACCAGCCTTATTGAAGGGGAGTACGATAAAGGGATGGTTGTGCAAGCTACAAAAGTAACGTTGACTTCATTCAGGGAAAGGAACATGTACCTTCAAACGGATCAACAACTGAATAAAAACACGAAATGGAAGATAAGAGGGCAGACTGGGCACAAGGGCTTCACGGGTCGTAGGTTGGGGACCCTGATGTAGGATATACTAATGAAGAAATACTAATTAAAAATGGGTGTTGTCTTATTTGTGGTTGTTCTCGTCAATTGTCATTCTCATCTGCAGTCAGTAAGCGTCATCACGAATTATCTTTTGCCATACCCTAAAGATGGGCAAAATGAACACACGGTGAGGCAGTTTGCACTCAACTGCTAATGACAAATAACCAAAAATGCGGGCATCATCACCAGAGTCAACCAAGATCACACACGGCTGCTGGACAAGACATAAGATTTTACAAGGCTAGCACAATGTGACATGTTTAGCAAAATAATGAAGAATAACGCTTGGAAAGTACAGATGACTGAGTAAGACACATGGAAATTAGAAGATGATTAGGTAAGGTAGAAGTGTCAAGTAAAGTTTTACAAGTTTAAGTCTTGTAGGAGACGAAAAATTGATACTAAGTGTAGAAGGGTACTGCAAGGTGGGGAAGATCACCTGATGGTTAGCACCACTCTCTCATACGACAAAAGTCCTTGGATCGTGTCTAACCTCAGCCACCGGACGCAATTTCGGGAAGAGAAGGGCCTTGTGATACATCATGCTCATGTCGACTGTAGCATGTAAAAGATCATAGAATTTCTGATTACAATTTCCTGGCAAATTTGTCCCTCTCTCCTTGTGCGCCATGGCTACAGCTGGGAGCGTGTCAACTCTCCGAAGTAGATTCAGCGACGGAATTAAAAATATGAAGAAACAGAAAATGTACGTAGGAGAAAACAGCCTCACAACACAGAAATATACGTAGACGGCGCACGAAGCACCCAACCACCAACTCGAGCAAATCAGCTAACTATTTGGGTGCAAATCAGCTAACCATTTGGGTCAAAATGTGATTTGAAGTCGAAGATATTTTAATTGATGGAGCACAAACAACACAAGTTAGGAGGAGTTCAGGCGTGGACAACATTTTCAGTAAGGATCAGGTAGCAGAGGTTAGTCTAAGAGATGGACCCTTAGATGTAGAAAAGATGACCACGAGTGATGTTGGAGTAATGAATGAAAAGGAGGGTTGGGTCCACATCACGAAGATGGTGAGCAAGCTGAAAGCCTAGAATCATGGCACCACAAAGTAGTGTATGGCATAGGTTGCAAAACAATTAAACTTCCAAAGGACAGTGGCAAAGGCAAGGGCTTACAAAGATGTGCAATGCACAACCTGTCTATTCTCTTTGAAAATCCAGTCATGCTCCAAGCAAAAGAACATTTTCATCTTTAAAAAAGGGTAAGACTTGGGTTAAAAATAGCATTGTATTCTGCTGCTAAATTCAAAGTCACTAACACTTGTTGAGAAATTGGTCGACGAACTAGACTTGACGTTGTAAGCCAAGTCAAAGGATTATATGCCGACATGCGAGTCTGAATGAAGTGGAAGGGCCTTGTAAGTGGAAGGGCCGACATGTACTTAATCAAGGCTGCATATTTTGTATTAGCCGATCTACGTACAGAGAAAAAAAAGCAGTTTAATTTATTTATTCACATACCAGTCAGATCCTTTTATTAACCCCTTCAATACCACACGTATGCCAAAAGTGGTCCCTTGCACATAGGTCAGTAAAGAGATTCGATCTAGCATCTTTTTGGCTTGTAGACCAAGTCCTAACAACTCGGCTGTGGTTTGCTCGCTTTGCTCGGGTTTCCTCCCTTTTGTTGCTGGATTTAGTTATCTTGCCTTTTTTGGGCAGGTGTACTTCCTGGTGTAGTAAAGGTTACAATTAACTTTAATTGTGTGCTGGTATTTTGGTAAAAAACGGGGAAGAGGAGGGGAGTAATTTTTACCTTTTTTTAACTAAACTACTTTTTTCGTTCCGCTCACTTTCCGTACAAATTTTTGCCATCTCATGCAAAAGAATGGCAAATCGAGGAGTAAAGTTTTTACAACCAAAAATAATGTGAGGTAAGGCAGAAAGAAAGAGCAAGGTGATAAATAAGGTATGTAAATATATTAGTGAAAGCGTGGTAACACAGAAAAGATGCAGGGCATAGATCACTATGACATGTCCATAGGCCAACGTAAGAGTGATCTCATAATGCTCTACACAACAAACTATAATTAATTATAAACTAGAACGTGGAGTGTGCCGTAAAATAAGGGTTTATGTGATTGAAGTTTCACTTTACTTGTTAAAAAGGACACGGGTAAAAATTGATGATTTTTAAGTGAAATAAGCAAATGTGCAATTGAGAAAATTGCATTGGTTTAAGTGCTGTTGTGCTTTACCAATTAAATTATTGTTAAAGCACAACAGCACTTAAACAACTGTAATTTTCTTAATTGTACATTGAGAAAATCTCTTTTATGGCACACTTGACGTTTTTGTTTTTAACAATGAAAAACTAATAATAAATTAACAACTGAATAGTCTGTTTGTTCTTTCACATTCAAAGGGTTTCAAAGGGTTTAACGCGCGTTAACCACTCCTGGTCACCTGCCCGAAGCCCTAAGGCCACATTCACATTCACATTCACAAGCAACTCGACAATCGAGTGATGTTTACCGGTTTAACATTAATTTTTACGATAGTGGGCAGCAATGTTGTGTCACTTTTTAAGTGTGAAAACTAAGAGTGAAATATGTGAATGCACGATTAATAAAATCACATGGGAAAATGTATTTGGACACAAGCTTATTGAGACATCAGGGTGTTAACATCTAGGCACGAGTGCACTGTCTTCTTTAATGAAAACTACACAATTGGAATAGCAGTTGCCTTCCCAGATTATAGGTTTATGGCGGTAAAGCTTTCAACAGACTGGAAAATCAAGCGTGGATATTAGGGAGAGCGTATTAGCCAAGATAAACGTTCTCAGCATTAGATGAAGCACTTTAAGATTTTCTAGAACAAAAAGACTTTGGAGAAAAGTTGAAAAACCATGCCGACAAAAAAAAAAAAAAAGCTCGTAAGAAGATTGGAGATAGGTTTAAGTCAAAGTGCTTTGAAAGTAGTCGGTGTGAAATAATTATGCGTAAGTTAAGACGGAGAGTGCAAGGACACTTTTGTAAAAAGAAATGTTTGAATATTGATTATGTACTCGTCTTAATGTGTGAGGCTTTTAAGATAATCACTCGCATTTGAAAGCTCAGCTTTATTAATTCACAATTGAAAAGAAGGCTGTTGAACCCCCACTCCCCCCACCGCTTAAGAAAAGCTAAAGAATTAGTAAGGAGTAAATCAATGTGTGGAAAGTAAAGTTGATTATTTCTTTGCAGCATGAAGAAACGAAAAATCAGGCCATTCTACAAGCTGGAATTATGTCCCGCTTACTACCACGGTGGAAGGTAGAGTAGCCGGGTACTCCTCGGTTGACCTATTCGTTGTACGCATGCACAACTTGTCGGGATAAGCTTGAAAACAGGGACGGACTACTACTAGTTAATAACGAGTAAACACGGATGCAAACCTATTTATGTTGCCTTTTGGACTTAAATGTCAGACTGCTTGAGCAGGGAATGGAACCCACGACCTTTGAACCCAAATGCCGAGATCCTACCGCTAAGCCATACTGACACGGCTGTCAGTGTATCAGTAAGGCCGTGTCAGTATGGCTCAGTGGTAGGATCTCGGTATTTGGTTTCAAAGGTCGTGAGTTCAATTCCCTACTATGGCAGTCTGACATTTAAGTCCAAAGGGCAACGTAAATAGGTTTACAGCCGCATTTACTTAAACCTGCTCAAGCCCATTTGGTTTTCCGTCCTGTTGAATAACTAATTAATAACCACAGCTTTCGACTCGTATATATACCAGCAGAACTCGTCGCATTAAGACTGGTTTTGATATTTTAACATCATAGTTTATACATTTTTAGTCAAATATCTTATAATTTTTCTCGGGCGATCTTTTAGCATAAATGATTTTAGTTTTTACCGCATTATCTTTTAGAATTTTCAGTTCAGTAATTATTAGCAGGCGATTCTAATTCAGAACGTGCAGACACACGCAGAGTCGTCCCTCGGCCGTTTTTCACAATGCATGACTGCATGGTGGCGCTACGCTTAAACCGGAAGAAGCCGCCGACACAGCCTCGCGTGAGAAGAGACAATTTGGGGAGAGATAATTTCATGAAATGAAGAGTAATAGCCAAAAATTGTAGCATTATGTTATAAATATTAATAAGCACAAAAAAATGTTTCCTTATTATTTATTTTGAATTGGAATAAAATCTAATAAAACAGCTTTCGCTTTTGTCGATTATACGGCAAAAAAGGTTTTGGCACTCAGCCTGTAATCGACTAAAACTAATTCATATTAATTATTTAAAGCTATACCCTTTGTAAAACGTGCTCAGGATATCATCGCAAAATAACTAGTAGTTTTAATGTCAGGTTACAGGGTTGTGCGCAAGTCGTAGTGGTATGATTGACAAAAGCTGTACGGCTATTACTACCGTCTCAAAATAACGTAGTTTACTAAGCCACCATCTTTATTTCTAGTGTACGATTTTTGACTTATTTTGACTTATATCGACTTATTTGAGATCATTTAAGTATCTGCATATTACCTATTTAGTGTTTTGGCTTTTTTTTCAAGGGTGAACCATTTTTTGGTGGGGGGTGGATTAGGTGTAAATGTAGTGTGCTATTTACCTTATTTAACGCTTGTAAAAGGCTAGTAAACACGTCAAACAGGCATGGCTCTGCATTTGCAAATTTTTTTTTTTACTTTATATTACTAATAGCAGGAATTCTAGCTAGTATGTAGTGCTTTCCTATCTCTATTTCGCAAATAACGAGTCATATTCCCAACTTGAAATTATGCCAAGCACTTGACAAGGTTTGCTTGGAAATATAACGAGTGGTGTGGTAAAATTATCAGTACTGAAACCACGCACAAGTGCTGTTTGATGTTATACTGAATATGCCATCTCCTTGTAGTTCTGATTTATTTATTTTTACGGTGATGGGTGTACACCAATCTAAAATTTGAATATTCTAACTTGGTGGTTCCTAGCAATCATTACATCCATAGACCTTAGGGCTTATTTCCTGTTGCCCAGGACGTACGAGATTATTGTTTCATGTTAGTTCAAATCGGCTTTCTTCATGTACTTTCAAAACGTGACAAATTACGGTACTCATTCTACGGTACTCATTCTACGGTACTCATTCTACCGTAAATGGTGCCACGGTAGAATGGAAGGATTTTCTTTTGATGACAATTTTGTTTTCTTTCCGCAAAACAATCAGCATTCTGCTTAGGTAATTATATAATAATCTCGGAGGCTGGCTAAAAGGAAGACAAAAAGGAAAACCACTTCTCCCCTCCTCGCGCCCGCATTGAAAATGCACTCTCCCACTCTAC
>JAHWFP010056384.1:91079-101958 GCA_023313725.1 Lithobius niger
TTTGGAAAATGTGACACAAGGTTATGCTGTAGAGAAATGAAACCGCTGTTGAAAATAAGGTTGTTTTTGAAAACATGACTAGATTGACACTGACAGTGATAAACAAAACTATTAGCGTAACTTATGAATGCTATACCCGTCGTCCAATGTTCAAACAGTATAACCTGCAAGGGCGCACTCGGGGAGGGGAGTATGTAACCCCCCCCCCCTAACCGAAATTAAAGAGGCACTGTCACCGATTGAAAATCGTACGAAAAAAGCATGGCGCCATCTAACGGCAGTGATATTGTTACCGGGTCGTCCATATATTACGTCACGCTTTCTGGGCTATTTTGAAACACCCACCCACCCACCGCTTTGTCACAAACGTCAAAAAATTTAATATACCGCCCTAATAATTACATCACACTTCTGCAATAACCCGCCCCCAATGTCATATTTCAAAGTACTTTACATTTGCTTATACTTAAATTTATTATATATAGTTTTTTGATGTCTTCGAGTCCATGGGTTTAAATCTTGGAGTTTTTTTGTGTGTAGAAATTGGAATTTCATCTGCAGTATTCTTATCCTAAAACATTACGCCAAAAAATTAAGGAGATGTAACCACAAAAATGTGAAACAAGATTGTGACCTCACATATAGGAAACACCTCCCCCTCATCCACCCTTGGATAACAATTTTCACAATAAATCAACCACTCCCCATAGTGTGACGTAATGTATGGATGGGCCCTAACCTTTAAAGCTTGCTCCCACAGGTCCACGAGGACGCACCGTACAAAATGTTCACTCAATAATTAAGGAGGCTCGTGGCTTGTTTGTTGAGGCTTTTTGTGCATTCCTTCGCTTGATGCAAGCAAGTGTTAGGGCACGTTTACGCCCCGACTCGCCTTTGCATTCTCGCAGCTAGAATTCAATCGCGATGGCAAAGGCGACATTGCCATGGTAACAACGCTAAATGCATTAGCTAAATCCGACATCGTTGGAGTAAATACTTGCAGCCTTATAATCCGTGCCAATAATATAAAGAATTTCTCATGACGAAACAATTTTCCCAAACGCTCCTGAACTCACGTTATTTGCTGTTTTCGTTGCGAGGCGGCAGACATAAATCCGTCGCCACGTTGGAATTTGAGGTGATTTCTAGCTTCTAGCTACGAGAATGCAAAAGCGAGTGGTTACAAAAACGAGCCCTTAGATAGTACTACATAGCGCTAGATGTTGCTAGATTCTGTAGACTTTCAATTGCTGATAGTGCCACTTTAAGAGCAAAAGTAGGTAAATACGGCATCTATTGCAATTGATTTTTGCCCTCCCCACCCAAACAAAATTCCTGCGTTACTAGTCGCTCATGGTTACTTAGCGGTGAGAGTAGGTGGTTGAAAGCCAGGGGGACCATGGCAAAGTTCCTAGCGTCTGATCAACGCATCGCAAGAAACTACCTTCCTTTTGCTGTCCCCATTCCTTGCGCTGCCGCCCGTTGTAATAGCTTCCTTTCTTTTAGTAAGCCTCCAAATGCTTCCAATGACTTCTGACTCCTCAGTAATAATAAAAGGATAATTTCGTAAAAAATGTCACTTGCAAATCTTAATTCGTACCCCATGTTTTAAACTCCTAAACGCAAGAAGAACTATTGCTGCGCATTGCGTGACTTTACACAATAAAAAGGTTTTTACATTTAGACAATTTTGTTTTTCCCCACTGTGAGTGGTTCTGACTTATCTGAATCGTCTCAGTTGCATTCTAAAACGATTTCACCTCTCAAGAATATTATGTGGAAAGCGTATGTTAGACTGCTAAAAAAAAAACTTAAAATCAGTGCAACAAACCAATGTGATGCATTTCCTACCAAAAGCAATCACAATCAGAACTGCATCACATTGCTTTATTTCATTTTCGTACTATAGGCAATTCGTCACGACTTTGTTACGTGAAGTGAATAAGATCCACCCAAAACCAAAACTGGTGTAAGAGAAGCTGCCAAGTTTCCAAAAAGGGTCGGCCTTTGAAAGTAGTGATATCATTCAACCAGGGAAAGGCCGCCAAGTTAATGTCACCGACTAATAGTTCGAAAGTTAAATGAAAACTAGAACATTTTTACTCACAGTAGCAATCTTCAAGTTTTCATTTAATATCTGGTAGTAACTTGCATAATAGTATTAACCTTGGCGGCTTTCCCGTGGTTGAATGATATCATACCTTCAATTGCCGACCTTTTTTTGGAAACTTGAAGGCTTCTCTTGTACCTGTTTTGGTTTTGGGTGGATATTGCAACTTTTATAGGACTATGAAATACGTCCTATCGTTATATCTACCTTTTTTTCTGGAGAAAGTTTATGTCTACAAATTTTCACAATAATAATTTTAACATATGCCATTGCCCAATTAGCCCTTACTTCAGCCGAATCGACACGGTTTGGTTATTGTACAGTTTGGTTTACTGTATGCTCTACATGCTTAAGTTGCTTCAATCCCTTTTTTTCACACACTGGCCAACAAGCTTCGCTCACTCAATCAGTGCATCCCCCTTCAGGTGTTTTTTGTTTATCCCTGCACCTTTCCCTTACATTTTCTACAATATGAACATTGGGATTATCCTCAACATAATAAAATATGATTTTAATGCTTACAGTGAACAGACACATATCTGCTTGTGAGGACGCCTCTTTATCATCGACAATCAATCTTTTCACAATCGAATGTCTACAATCGGATAGTCTACTGTGACTTGGAGGAGAGATATTGTTGAAGTTGGTAGTCTGTCACAGTACCCTCGTGGGCACTGACGGGCAGATACTTTGTCAGCGTATCTTTCCAGTCGACTACCAGTTCAGCTAACTTAGGCAGTGGGCTGAGCCACCATAACCACAAATCTTACGCGAATTATTTAAAAATTCAGTATACAGCGCAGTTCCTAAAACTCACGGAACAGCTCAGCCCTGTCGTCACAGTTCCACAAAGTCGTTCTTAAACGCATGAGGCATTTTTCAATACTTCACCGTGACGTCACCCCTGAAGCATCGCGTCCTCGACTCCAGGAGGCGGTTTTCACGCTAAATCCAGCAACTAAAGATGGCCGACCTGCATGCAATTGTTCTTCGCTAGATTTATTTATGTAAACGTAATTAACAGATGTTTGAGATTATCGTCATACAGAGCGACCCCACTAAACTAAGAGAAGGCACAAGTCGCTCGACTGTAAATCGGCCGGTATTTAGTTTAAAGGGGGATTGCCATCAAGTGACAAGCAGCTGCATCTATAGCCATTTGCCGCTATCTAGTTCTGTCTAGCCCTCACTTTCAACAGGCCAACGAACACACAAATTTCTTTTCGCACAACAAACAAGCCACGTGCATCATTAATTATTGAGTGTAAAGTTGGTTCGCCAACGTGCACCAGGAAGCAAGCGGTAAAGTTAAGCTTAAAGGCGCCGGTTCACCATTCCGATAGCGTTGCCCATGTTCTAAACACAGCATATTCTAAACACAGCATCCACGTTCCAGATTCTTCGTCATCCAATAGGCTGATGTGGGTCACGTGATCTCGTTTTAGATATAGAAATTAGCGGCGCTGCAGCGAAGTGTTGTACGCCTTTTTTTTTTATTATTTACTGCTATTTTCTTTATATTGATTGAAAATTCTACGGTGCCGCATCTAGGAGTTGAAAATGTGAAAAAGCGCCTTTAACGACATCACGGGCGCTTTGTTCTACATGATATCGACCATTTTGAAACGCAGGTTTTGAACCGCTAGATGGGCGCCATCTAGCGGCAACGATATTTTTAACATCCATCGCTTGCTTCCTGGTGCACGTGGACGCACCAACTTTACATTCAATAATTAAGGAGGCACGTGGCTAGTTTGCTGTGTAAAAAGAAATTTCTTTGGACATTCCTTCGCTTGTTGAGATCAAGTGCTGCATCGAACTAAATAATGGTAGACGGCGCTAGATGCTGCAACCTGTCATTCGGTGAATAAGCACTTTTAAAACTTCCTTGACAACGCACGTTCGTCGACGCATCCAGCCAGTTTGTTCTAAAACAAGCGGCGCACGACGTTACTTTTGGCACAATCGATCGCTGAGCACTGCGATCAGTTTAAGAACGTGCTCACAACGTTTGAGAACCACGATGCAGCAGAAACATTAAAAAAAAACCTTAATCTAGCAATCAAACACTGTCCTTCCTTCAGCTATTCCGTATCCCCAAACGAAAAAAAAAAGCACTGTCCCGAATGTGTTCGTTCATGATTCAAAAGACGCCGGAAAAAAATATAATACGCACCAACGAACTGGCACTGTAAGAAACCGAAATACAGGTAATAATAACAACCATTACGCAGCGGAGAAGTGAGCCAGTGGAACCAATTTTAAAACTGACAAGCTAAAAAAAATAACAATAATAATAATTTCGCATCTGAAAGTAGTTCCGATTCACTCCGATGACTTAGGCCTACAAAACCATTATTTTTTGCTGTAATTTTGCCTAAGTTAAAAAAAAATTGCGCCGTATAAAAAGGCTTCACGCTTCGCCGCTTTCCGCTTTTTATTTTAAAATCGTTTAAAGGTACGTGAACCTAACTTTCACATATCGTTACGCGTTAAATGTTGCGTTAAAACTAGAATTAAGGATATAGGCCTACTATATTACAGTAATGATGAACGATGTCGGGAGTCACCAATAGTTAGTACCACTCAAACCCAGTTGTCACGCAACCACGTTTGGCCATAGAAATACCACATAATAACGAAGCAACACGTAATGTCAGTTGGAAATAATTAAACAATACCAGTAAATATGCGCAACATTACGTATGCTTGCGTAACATATATTAATAGCAAAATATTGGGACTCTGTTTCAACGAAATGCGTTACGACGTAAATGCATTCTTTCACTACCGGTTTACTGACTTTTCTCCAAAACAAAACAAGAATTTAAATAAATACAATAACTGCTTGTAATAACTACAATAAAATCATGATTCCGCAGCTCACATGTGGGTTCGGACAGGTAATAAGACAGTTGAAGAACGGAGGACACAATTCATGGTAGGCTACGCGTAGAAGCCATCATAACCAATCAGGGGCGTCGTGCCCCCCCCCCCCCCCCCCCCCACCCAGCCTCATCCCAATTTCCCAAAAAATAAAGTCGATTTTGGCTTGTTGGAACAGGCCGACCGCTTGGCGTCATTACTGCAATTTAAAAAAGTGTCAATATGGGTCTCCCAACTCTCTCTCGAACTCATTACTCGCCCCGCATCCCACTTGAGGAGCTTACAGCGCGTCTCCAGAAGCCCTAGCTGAAAAAGGTTGTGCCCACCCAAATTCTGTGGGTGTACGACGCCCATGTAACCAATGCTCCGATTACGCTGTTATTAATTGAATATTAAAAGTGCGGCATATAGGTTCCAGTAATACAAATCTACTAAATAGGTCTAAACATTCAGGCATGCAATACGACCAAGGTCGGTTTTTTTTTTTGAAGGGCGGGGAGGGGGGGGGGCAACAACCACAATCCCCCCATCACACCCAAGAAAAATTCTCATTCGGAAAAATGGACCTCAGTCCGAATACTTACATTTATAAAACAAACTATAAATGAATAAAAAAATAAATAATATTTTGGCACAGGTTGGGGTAAAAAAAAATTGCCCTTAAATCCGTTGATCCCAGTCTAGACCACAAAGCAATTGGCCGACACCCCTCTTCCCCCAAACCATCACCGCCGGATTGCCAGATCAGATGAAAAACATAACTGTTGGCAGAGTTGAGGGGAGAGAAGAAGCCTCTCGTTTGGTAGCGTTCTTTATTTGGGGGAGGGGGGGGGAGTGGGTTAGAATGAGCAATCCTGCACATTGCATTCTTCATTCAAACATAATGCGTGTCAACTTTTGTTCAGCAAAATAGTGCGCGATTCAGTACGAGTTCCATTAATTACCAGCCAATTTCTATTTTTCTTCTACAGCTAAAGCTCTCTATTTTTTTAATTTTTCTATCGAAAGTGATCGTAGAATGAATTTGGAATTCTGCCTTTATTTAACATGTAGCGCTGCCTTCCAAATCCGTCATCGTACCAGGAAAATATCGGGGCTACTCCGTACTACGACTATGCAGTATCTAGTTGCTCGCGAAGTGGACTCACATGTTTGTCGAAATAATACTACACAGCTGTTACACTAAATAATATTCTGATAACTTCGACCGATTATACAATGATTACCTATCTAGCAGGAGCTAT
Source organism: Lithobius niger (assembly GCA_023313725.1). NCBI lineage: Eukaryota > Metazoa > Arthropoda > Chilopoda > Lithobiomorpha > Lithobiidae > Lithobius > Lithobius niger. The sequence goes on from JAHWFP010056384.1 coordinate 97,320, forward strand.
TTGTTCGACGTAACTACCCGAATTGTCAATATGCGTAAAATATAAGGACAGTTACGAGTGAACGAAGCGCAAAGTAGCCACATTTTTTTTTGTATCGGTGCCCCCAAAGAGGAATGACAGATAGGACTCCGTTTTCCATGCGATGTTGTCAAAACCTGACACTAACTGGTTTAATTCCGGTTCAACTTCTTTTTCAAGATCAAGGTGCTGGAACCCTTCACATGCAAACGATTTAATCGTAAACTGTTCAATAACAAAGCCTACAATTTGCTGGCACGTATTCTCATCGAAAATCATGGTTAATCGACTGACATTCTGGCACTTCCGGGCAGACGCTAATAACTGATACGACTGACTCGTTCGAATAAACGACTCGAGTGGGACGTGACGTCACTAGACAATAGCCCACGACGCGAGTCCTTTTTCTCTCTGACTGCATTTCAAAAACTGTCTATATGCATAAAATGCATAAGCGGTTAAAAAGAAAAGAAAACAGAAAATAAATGAGAGAAAAATCTTTAATTTTTTTTTTTCGTAGTATGCATAAAGGCTGTTCAGCTGTCATGCAAAATACAATACAATACAAAACTTGTTAAGGATTCCCGCCAAGCTCTTTGGCCATTTGAAGTCGTGATATCAAACGTTAAGCTCTTTCGTCAAGTTAATCTCACCGAGTAATAGTTCGAAGGTTAAATGAAAAATTGTAAAAAATTGTTTACTACGTAATTTTTAAGCATTTCAATTAACGTTTGAAGTCTTAGTGGGCTGGATTAACTTAGCGAAAATGCTTGGAGTTTGAAATCACAACTTCAAACGGCCAAAAGAGATTGGCAGCAGTCATTAACTAATTTTGTTTTGGGGAAATATCACATCTTTTGGTCCAAATTGATGAGAGCCATTTTTATCCATTCATGAAGTAAAAAAGCCGAAAATTCACTTTTGCGGTCCTTTTTGTGTGGCTTTAGTAGGTTTCCATTAGTAGGGTTACGTGTATGTCAGTCTTTAGCATTATTTAGCAACTAGCTGACGCAGGGGTGGTGTTTTATGCACCGTTTGCAACTTTGGTACAGTTTGGTCTCTCAAGTTTGTGTCTATGCTTCACCGAACTGAGTTACTTCAATCTTGGATGAATAACTCACTACTTCAATAACATTTATTCGCACACTTCACACTGGCCGCTCCTGTGTATATCTGTGCTACATAAAAAGCTGTAACCCGTGACCGGAAGGCGTGTACCCTGTCAGAGAACGCTGCGCTTGGGAAAAGTAAAAATTCGTCATTCGTGCTGGTTTTGTCCTACTTTACTAACATCTACGTGTTCATTGTTGTATGTCGTGGGGCAGATACAGGGGCGTCGTGCCATAGGGGCGTTACGTGCCCCCCTAGCCTCATCCTGATTTCCCAAAAATAAAGACGATCTTGGCTGGTGTGCGGCCGCGGCCGCCTGGAGCCATGAAACTGCTATTTAAATAGTCTCAATTTGAGTCTTTCAGCTGTCTGACACTCATTAAAATTGCTGAAAATGCTTGAGCTTCCGGGGCGTGAGCTGCACTGAAGGAGCTTACAGTGCTCCCCCAAACGCCCTAGCTGGAAAAGGTTGTGCCCCCCAACATTTTGTGGGTGCATGACGCCCCTGGGTAGATAATTCATTTTGGGTTCGTGCTCCCTGAAACCAAAACAATAAGAGCAACCCGTAATTAAAAACAACAACAACAAAAACAAACAAAATGCTGAGGAGTCGGGTGCTTCGAAGAGTAGTTCGACAGTCTCTATTCCGGAAGGCCCAGGTTCGATGCAGGCCTCGGTCAACCCTGGCATTTTTGGGACTAGAGTCTCGTGCTCATGTCGATTGTGGCGTGTTAAAAATCCTGGGAATTCCACTTGGATTTCTTCAGCTAATGTGTATCTCTCATCGTCGTGGGACAGATAACCCAGTTACGGATCGTCCTCCCTAAAACAACAAAACAATGCTGTAACTCTGCCCTTAAAATGGTATTGAGACTGATTGGTAACTTTGAATTTACGTTTTCCTTAACTCCCAAACCAGAAAAATGACGTTCCACGGTTAAACTACCGTTATCTGCAAAATTTTAGCTTTATTCAACGCACGGAAGATTTTCGTGAAATTAGCTAGTCACTGACTAGTAATTAGGCAAATATATACCGACGTTATTCACACACTTTTTTTTCAATACGAAAACCTTATGCTGTGTTACTAACAGTTACTTTTATGTTGTCAAGCGACCAAAGTGTCCCAATCAAACGGAAGTTTCAGCCATTTCCGGTGCATTATTGTTTTTCTTCAGATGACTGACTAGCGTGTGCCTTGATGCTACGTCGTTAATAATTGTTAAACCGTCTGGTTTCTTTGCACTTTGATGTGTGCTATTTTATCGAATTTATTTTACCCAATGTATATTTTTTCTAACATTATTATTATTTTTTTTTTGCATGTTTCAATTGTAATTTAGAATGCAAATTATTCATGTAATACGTTACAGGCGAGTTGGCAAAACTAAATAAAGATTAAAGCTCAGCGCTGTCACCCCAGTGGTGAGATTTGACTATTAATATAATTGCGACAATCTCTACCGTTTGTTAGCGTTTACATGAATAACGAAGAACGTGCACGCCCCCCTCCCCCACCCCCCGAGAGGGCAAGGTAACTTACTTTTTTCTGGGACCTCTTTTTTTTTGTGTGTTTTACCCTCTTTTTACCCCTCATTTCTGCCCATTCTAATCATTTCTGCCCCTCTTTGCACCATTTTCTTAGCCATTATTGTTCTTTTTTTTGCCTTTTTTAGGTTCTTTTACACCAGCGCTCCAGCCAATGTCGGCGAAAAGCGCACTTTTTTCAGAAAAAGGTTACTTTACTATGAGGGTAGGGGCCGGAGGCCCCCCCCCCGTCCCCCTAGTAACCGTAGCGAAGAAAAACTGTTGGCCCATCGTCTTTCGTGGCGGGGCTCCGCCCCTCGACGTATTTGCATGTCTCGCCAGCCAAATGATCCCAGCCGTGGGTTAAAAATCGATAACCAATCGTTTCTTACCAATAACTATTATTACTAACATTACCAAACGGTAGAGATTGTCGTAAAACGTTGTCATAAAAACGGTAAGGGACCGTTCAAGTATTACGTCATCAAGAAGGGCGGGAGGGTTGCCTACTGGTGACGATTGTTGACAAGACAGAGAGAGAGGGGGGGGGGCAGTTGATGACGTAACCACCGCTACCTCAGTAAAGTAAAATTTGACAGGGTGAAGTACGAAAAAAAAAAGCCCTCAGAAAACCATTGATACTCAGGGATATCCATGGATATCCTTCTTAGGGGGAGGGGGGATTAAGTTAGAAATGACGTAAAACTGGAGGGGGGTTGAGCAATTGATGATGAGGGGGGTTGAAAACGGTCAATTTTTTTATGACGTAATACTTGAACGGTCCCTAACTTGTTCTGCATTAAGCTAAAATAAGCTCGATAAGACGGTAACAAGACAGTCGATCGGCCGTTACTTAACTTCAGCCTGCGTAGCAACATCCTTGGCAAGGCAAGTACAATGCAAGCGTGATGGGGTGAACAACATTCTTAAGACACTTCTTTCGTGACATTAGCCGCCATTTTCCGCCATTAGCCGCATCGGTGACACAACCAGCAAGTATACGTTTTGAAACAATTGACGCATGACGTCATTTTTTAATGGAAGCCGTAGCTTTTGGCGCAGTAGGTACAGGGCTGAGCAGTACGACAAGCATAAGACACTGGGCTCGTAAATAACAGACAAAACCATTTTCAAGGCTTTTCAAGGCTAATTTGCAACCAATTTCAAGTCTCTTTGCAGTAGACTATCAAAATTTCCTTGAAACTAAAAACCCAGCCCTAATCACAGTATATACAATTATAGACCAAAACAGGAGCTTTCGCCCAGTCTTATCTGAGCATTCTCAACTGCCAGCACACTCACCTGGATGAGCCAGGCTTGAACTTGAGTGTGCTGGCAGTTGAGAATGCTCAGTGAGACTGGGCGAAAGCTCCTATTTTGGTCTATAACGATAGAATGACGTATTTATTTCGCAGATGCAGGCTTTAGAGATGAGTTGAATTGTTTCAAAGTGGCCAGCAACAATCGACTACATGCATGAAGCTTAGTAGCGCTACGCCATAGCTGTAAAAAAGGTACACGGATTACAAACAAAAACGTCAAGTGTGCCGTAAAAAAGGGGGTTTATATGATTGAATTGTCACTTGTTACAATGAACACGGATAAAAATTGATGGTTTTTAATTGAAATAATAAAATGTACCATTGAGAAAATTCCATCTGTTTAGAAGCTGTTGTGCTTTACGTTTTAAAGGGCAATTACATCCACTTTGACATGCATTCTTTACTTTTGGATCACTTACACAATAACTAAACACAAAAACTGCGGTAAGAATACGTTACGTACATCCAACATAACAATTTAATAATTGCATCATCAAAACACGATACGGAGACCGCCATTATTTTGCTGGAACGCGCAGAAATTAATGCCGACAGATGTCACTTTTCGATTTCGACTCGCAGCCGATTGAGATAGCTTTATTGGCTGTGAGAGCTCAAACGTCCGACGGCCTTAGCTGGCCACTACAACTGTCGGCCAGCTA
>JAHWFP010056385.1:0-22391 GCA_023313725.1 Lithobius niger
AAATGGTAAAGTATTTCCACTACTAGAAATTCAAATGCTTATCTAGATGGGAGCATGAATAGGGATTTTCCCAGAAATATTCTGCAATCTTTACTGAATCAAAGTGAGCCAGCTTCATCACCTTGCATGGAATTTAAGATGGCCTCTTCCTTATGTATGTACATGCTATGGTAGCAGTACAATTGGCGATCCTGAAGATAGGGCCTTGCTTGTGCGTATTGACAAGAGTTTATAGGGGTTATTGACGGTAAAATTGTTGGGTCTGTAATGAATCTTTACGTGGTTGGTACTTGTACGACAATAAATCACATTAAATATGCTTCATTAATTACTTTTCCTTAGTGGAAAAGGAATGTAATTTTGTTTTTTGTTTGATGAAATTAACGTAGCACTAGGTATGCCAGCATACATGTTTCATTAGTAACCGTTATTTCCCCTTTATCTGCAAACTTTAAATTAACAAGGAGCAGTATAGCTTAGTAACGGGATACGCATACAGGCGTAATTATGTAGTACTACATACATTTTGTATTGCTGGCTGGTTGCTGACAGCTGAATGACTTGACGAATGGTTAAAAGGAATTAAACTTAATGCCGGTCTTCCTTTGATTCTATACCACGAGCCAAGGCTGTTTTCTGTGACGTCATCGTGAGTCAGCCACTGAAGACCGAGAATAGTGGCTCTTTGACCGTCTGTGTGGTCAAGCCGAATCACGTGATGAGCGTGTCACGGCAAACAGCCTTGGCGCGTGGTATTAGCTGGTGAAAATAATAGGCATTGGGATGTTAAAAGAGAAAATTATAGTGTAAATTATCTGTTGGCTTTTGTATTTAGACAATTTGAATGTTTTAGTGCCAACAATATCTTAAATTCGGCAATGACGAATATTAAGAAATGCTAGATCTCGTATAGGACATACTGTTAAGTTTGGTACCAAACTAAACATTTAGCACCGACATATAGGATCGTAAAGTGACCCACTTCAAATAGAGACCTGATATTTGAGAGTTTGGCTGCGAAGGAATAAAAATAATGTGTAAAAAGCCGGCATGTAAAAGACGAAATGCGGTAATTAAATATTTTTGTGTGACTATTACAAAAGTTATTTATTTATTTATTTTTGGCATGTAGAATCGATAGTTTGGAAAACGGATAACAGGCAAGTATTATACTATGGAGATAAGGCCATAACCGAAAATCACAGAATCCGAAGTTACCCACAGGATACTTTATATGTCTACAATGCTACTACGTACGATGGAAATATCTATACGTGCAGTCATCGACTTGGACCCTCGTACGCCTTTCGACTCGTCGTTAAAGGTAGGCTACTAATACTTCAATACTTGATTTACTACTAATGAACACTTTACTGTTAAGCGCATTCGAATTCTACAATAACGTGAAGTTACACAGCCGGTGCTTCCCTCTTTAAAACTTCTCTCTATGTCACCAGTTACTTTGTGTGTCCTTTTGAAAACAACTGTAGTTATGCACATTATACCAATAAGGCTAGAAACAGTATAAAATATGCTATAACAATAAAATGAATGGATATTTTTTCCTATTTTCTTCCTAGAAATTGAATGTTACTTCGCTCCTCCTTTGGATAACGGCTATGTAGTTTATTACCCAGAACCCAAAGTAGGCGAAGAATACGTCAAATTTGGCACAAAACTCCTCTACTTTTGTAACAAAGGATATACCTTACTGGGACCAGATGTTCGTTATTGCATGGATGCAAAATACGGATGGACAGGAAAAGAGCCATCTTGTGAGAGTAAGTTTAATCAGTTTGGTTTTACCTGAATTTTAATTTGTTTATCGAAGCAGATTAGATTTGTTTGAATACTAATTGGAGAAAGAAAGAAAATACAACTGCTCAGTCTAGGACAAGGGGCTTCCACTTACTAGCCAGGTAATCAACCTACTGTACTATTGGGACAACCCCTGGCTATAAGCTTCAGGCCAACTTACAAAATCCAAACTCACAAAATACAAACTCCAAACAAACTCCAAAATACCAGTATTACCTGGTTGTTTTTGGTTTTTATTGCCTGTTAAAAATATACATTACCTCATTTAATAGAATTTTCCTTCTCAATGCTGTTCAATACTAGAGAAACAAAGTCCTTCCGGTTTGCTACATACTGCGCATGCCTACTGCGCGGCCTCCATCGTATATAAGCTAAAGCGGAGCAGTAGAGCTCACCTTTTCGACGCCTCTATCGTGCCCAAATGGCGACTAGAGAGGAGGGGGGCAGGAAGCAAGGTAATACTGGTATTTTGGAGTTTCTAGTTGCCTTGAAAATATCCATTACTTTACTTAACAGCATTCCCATAGACTTCGTCACAGCGGCGGGCGCCATCTGACAGGAGTTCCCTCAGGTAGCGACCAGGTCCCTTCACACTATGGCAACGTGTGTTAAAGGGGTTAAAGCATGCGACGGGCAGCAATGAATGGCCCGATACGGTATAAACCCTCCGCTTGATGAGACATGTCTCGGAAGTAGTGTGACGTGAAGACAGTGGGGTGTCTCCAGGAAACGGCTTCTATAATTTCAGAGATAGGAATGTTGCTGTAGTGGGCCTAGGAAGTGGAGATTGAGCGTAGTTCGTGAGCTGTAACTCTGATGCCTTCCGCAGCGCAGTTGATGTCAAGTGCCTCGTAAGCTTGTACAATGACGCTTTTGATCCAGGTTGCGATCATCCGAATGGACATAATTCCTATTTTGTTTTTGAATGGAAGGAAAAGCTAAGCCCTCTGCGAATAGGCTTGGAAGCTTTTAGATAGAAGCGGATGGCCCATACTTGGCATAAGGCGCGTTCTTCGTCGTCGCCAAGAATGTTGGAAAGAGAGGGGATGATGAAGGGATGAGTGCGCTCAGTGGGCTTCTGAGATTTTGCACGGAATGATGAACGGGGGTGAGTGTAACACCTGTGTAGTCTGGGAGGAAAAAAACAGTCTTTTTCAGTCGCCGATAACGCCTGCAGTTCGCTGCAACGGAGGCAGGCAGCTAAGGCTACCAGAAATACGGTCTTCCATGTAAGATGGCAGAGTCGTGAGGAAACCATAGGTTCATATGGCGGGGCCAAGAGGGCCGCGAGGACAATAGAAAGGTTCCAGTCGGGAAATTGTCTGCTGATGCGTGGACGATCCAGGTGGAAGGAATGGATTAGAGATGAAATCCTATAGTCGGTGAGGAGGGCAAGATTCCCAGCGGCCTTGAAGACAGCATTTAAGGCGGGGCGGTAGACTAAAATTGTAGAGCCTCGTACGCCGCTTTTGAAAAGAAGCGGTAGAGAGGGGGACTGATTGGATTAACTTGTTCTGTGAAACACCAATGAAACCATCATTTCCAGTGGCTGTCGTATATCTTTTTGGTAGAGGAGCGGACGGCCCGAGAAGCGATACGGGAGGCCTCGTCTTCAAGAATGCCTGTTGTGCGGAGGAGTCGGTTGATAGTAGCCACCCGTGAAGGCGTAGGGCCCGGAGGTTCGGGTGGAAGAGCCATACGTTGTTCTGGGATAGGAGGTCCGTCTGGTCTGGTAGTTGGTGAGGAGAGTCGATGAGGAGGCCGAGAAGCAGCGGAAACCATGCTGCGGCAGGCCAATTCGATGCAATCAGGAGGAAACGTTCACAGCAATTGGCGACTTTGCGAAGGACAAGCGGAAGGAGGCACGGAGGAGGAAAAACGTATGCGTGTAGTCGATTCCAATCGAGAGTCAGGGCATCTACTGCCCATGTCCGGGGGTCCGGAAGGGACTGACGAATGGGGGAAGTCTGGTGTCGTGGCGAAGAGATCCACTGATGGTTGCTGCCAGAGGAGGAAGAGAGTGTGACAGGCTGTTGGATGTAGTGTCCATTTGCTGGCGGGTGGTTTGCGGTGAGACAGGAAGTCGGCTATTACATTCAATGACCCTGGGATATGGAAGGGTAGGAGGCAAATGTGATGGAGGATGTAGAATTGGAATATTTGAGAAGTGATCTGATGTAGGGTGAGGGAGCGAGTCCCGCTTCCTTTGCAGAGGTAGGCAACAGCTGTGGTGTTGTCTATGTGGACTTGCACTACCTGTCCCATTACGTAACGGCGGAAGTGTTGTAGGCCGAGGAGGACTGCTTGTAATTCCAACTAGTTAATGTGGTCTGTTGTGTTCGTTGTTCAGCAACCGGAGGCCGTGAGGTTGTCGATGTGTGCTCCCCAGCCTGTCTGGGATGCGTCTGTGAAAAGGTGGAGGTGAGGTAAAGGCTCATGGAGAGGAACCGTAGCAGTGAGATTCATGACATCCATCCACCATTGAAGGGTGTCGGAAGGGAAGGACGAGTCTCGTCATTGAGGCGGAAGAGTAAGCGCAGTGCAGGGGTTGTCCCAGTGGGAGGAGCGATAATGGTGCAGAGGACGCACCATCCACCACCCGTAGGGAACGAGAGGTCTGCGAAGGAGTCGATAGTTCCAATGGTGGAGGCAAGGTCTTGGAATGTGTGGAGAGGTTGATGCTGAAATGCCCGAGTGCAGCGGAGGTGGGAGGTTATGCGCTCTGGAGACGGCATAACGGAAGCTGTGCGGAGGTTGAAAAGTACTCCCAGAAAGATGAAGGTTTGAGCAGGGCAGAGGCGTGACCTTGGGAGATTTAGGCCTTGCCCCAGGTGATGAAAAAGAGACATGGCGGCGTGCAAATTGTTGGTTAGGGTCATTAGTTGAGGATGCGGAAAGAGGCAATCGTCGAGGTCGCAAGACCACGGTAAAAATTCGTGGAGCTGCATTCAGGCCAAACGGAAGGCAGAGATATTCGAAGACGGTGCCGTCTAGTAAAAAATGGAAGAGGTGGCGGACAGAGGCATGAAGCGGAATGTGAAGGTAGGCATCGGCTAGGTCGAGGGAAACTGTCCAATCGTTGGGTTGGAGGGATTCGCGGATGGAGGATACTGATTCCATTTGAAAATGTGGGTTGTGGACAAAGCAATTGAGAGGTTTGAGGGTGAAGATTAGGCGAGTTCCGCCCGACTTCTTTTCGTAAAGAAAAATGTTGCTGCAGAATCCCTGGGTGAACGGAGGTGGAACAACGCGGCTGGCTTCTTTTTGAAGGAGGGTCTTTATTTCCGCTCTGAACGAGGTTCTAAGTCCCACGATAGATCTTGTACCGGAGGGCTCGGAAGAAACTTTGGTTTGAAGCCTTCTGAAATGATAGAGAGGATCACTGTTGGAGGTTATTGTTTGCCAGGCTTTGGCATAGTAACGAAGGCGTCTCCCTACAGCTTGTGGGGGAGGCGGAATGTCAATAATTGTCACGTCCTTTGTGTCGGGGTTGGGAGCTGGATCGGTGCTTCCGATCAGGGGTGGAGGAGCGTCCCAGAGAACGGCCACGTCCGCGTCCCAGGGTTCAGGATGGAAAGGGCGAGGGGACCGCGGAGCCGGAGGCGGAAGGTGTTCGAAGGTCTGATGTTCTTCCGATCATCAGGCGGACGGTCAGACCTTGATGGTATGGAACGAAGTCGGCGATTTGTGCGGCCCTTGGCATAACGAGGCTTTCGTGAGATGTCAAGGTGGGGAGGGCCACTTTTGGTATTAAACCACGGAACAATGATTCAGATTCATGTATGGGCTGATTGCTGAGGAGATGCCGTGTTGAAACGTGGAGGTTCGTTGCCGTAATGAGCGCCACTTCCCGAAGTAAAAGTGTTGAGTTAAAGAGGGCTCGTGTGAACCAATTCATGGGATGATACGTAGCAAAACAACTCTTGCGGAAAACCTGGTTGATGAGAAAAGTCAGTTGGCGGGTGTCGTCTGGAGGGTCAGTGTACAGGCGTTCGCATAGCGCATTGGCCGCCGTACTGAGGACATCCTCCTGGGATGCGGCCCGAAGTCCAAGGCGGAGGATGCGGTCATTGTCGCGGAGGACGAAGACAGGAACTATTGCTCGACGACAAAGGTAGAGGGCTAAGCCAAAATCCAATTTAGCGTCGGCCGTCAGGAACTCCGACGACAGAGGGTAAGTATCGAAGGTGCGTGGGTTGGTGGTACCATCACCGATAGGGCGGAAGAAGTAATTTTCACGACCGGAACGAGGCGGAGGTGGATCCTTGTCAAGTTTAAGAGGCGACCTGTTTCCAAGTAGGATGCCGACGTTGCAGAGCTGGGTAGTAAGGAGTGTTGTGGATTGACCTAGGAGCGGAGGCTAAGGTTGATCCCGGAGGCCAAAACCAAAGATTGTTGCTAAGGCTCTTTTTAGAGGCTGGGTCGGCTGTTGCAGAGGGCTTGTACAGGAAGCAGTCTGGAAAGATTTCTTCCACTGTCTTCATAAGTTCGGGAAGAGGAATCTCGGAGGGATCAGGATCCCCTTGGAAAGGGGGTTCAGGATGATCGGAGGCCGATGGGTCGGGCGAAAAATAAGAATCCTGGTCATTACCGCCGGAAGACCCGGGTGGTGGAAGAGGAGGAGGAGTCAAAAGGGGCAGAGCGGAGGGGCCAGCTTCCGCTACTGACGGGCAATGGCGCTTGGGAATGGAAGTCAACCAAGAGGAAGTGTAGTCTGTCACAGGTACCTTCCGCTTGAAGGTGCCGAGGGAGGAATCCATGAGTGAATGAACTTGGGGGGATGTAAGTGGCTCGTTGGCACGCCACGAGGTGGAGTGTTCAGAGGAACAGGAAGATAAATCCAATGGCGTGACACGAGAGCTGACGGAGGAGGCCAGTTTGGCTGCAACCTTCCGTGCTTTTAGTTGGAACTTGAGGCAGGCATACCGTTCTTTGGTACGGGAAAGTTCTTCGGATAAGGACCGTAAGTCCCTTGCCGGTGGTGGTTGGCTGCACGGTAATGGAGAGGTGGCAGCAGTGTCGCATGGTGCAGGGAAGGATTCTGAATGGAGGGGATTCGGAGGCGGAGAATCCAAAGAATACTGTTCCGTTGTAAGTTCGAGAATTTCCACGTTCTCGGCAATCGGAGGGACGTAAACCGGTGAGGGTGAACGTCGGGTGTGGGAAGAAGAGTCATCACGTGGTGTTCCCTTGGCCCTCGGCATCGCAAAGTGGAAGCGGAGCGGAGGGAGGAAGGAAGGCGGAAGCAGAGGCGGAGGCTTCGACGTATCCCGGAGCGAAGTGAACAGCGTGGACGCTAGAGACTGCTCTGCTTCGGCTTATATACGATGGAGGCTGCGCAGTAGGTAGCGAACCGGAAGGGCTTTGTTTTTTCTCTAGTATTGAACAACATTGAGAAGGAGAATGCTATTAAATAAGGTAATGGATATTTTCAAGGCAACTAGAAAGCTTCAGAGCATCACTGCTGGAAAAGGTAAGGTCCTGAGTTCGAGTCCCAGTCAGAGAAGTTGTATTAGTATTTTTTCTTTCTCAGATTAGTATTGTACCAGCTGAAGCAGCATGGGTGGTGTTGGATGCACAGTTTGCAACACTGCTACAGTATGATCATTTGTGTGTAATTGAGTATGTCCATGTTTGACCGAATTAAGTTTCTTCAAACTTTTGCGCACACTAGCTAACAAAAGCTAATGTTCGTTCGCTTTTCTCACTCAATCATCGCATCCTGTAATTCAAATTCCCCCTCCTCACCTACCGCTAATGATCCTCCCCCCCCCTTTCTAATGATCACTTATATTCGTTCATGTTCATGCTGGCGAAAATTAATAAGTCTCAAGACGGTCTAGAAGCTGCCCCTTCGAGAAACATTCTGTCATGAAAAGCTTTCCCCCAACGCTTTCCCTCCTATCAGCTGCTGCTGCTGCTGGTGTTGGTAAACCGCACTGGCTGCTGCCTGCCATCTACGTAATTTTACTGTATATATACAGATTCTCACAAGACGAATATTTAATGCTGCTTGTTAATGTGTTTCCATAACTTTTACCTTGTATTTTATTGTTCTTTTTTTTAAATTTGGAAGATACTTATGCTACCAATACATTCGTAAATCAAAAGAAACACATAGTGCACCAGCAAAAACATCCAATAAACAGCTCGGATGGGCGCTGTCATTTTTACGATTCATACAGAAACTTTCACTTCAAAATTCAGGACTTTCCTAGGAGTGTTTTAGGATTTGTAATTGAAATTCGAGGACATAGCGCATTCATGATCAATGTAAAGAGTTCACAAAACATAACAATTCCTAAAAAAAAATAGACATTAAATTCTAAATTAAATCTGTACATTAAATTGCTATTCAGCAAAATGGTGAGTTGGTAACCAATGCAAAACTAACCAAAATTAGTAACTAAATAGCAACATTACCTTTCCATCTTCGTGTTTCATGATTCAATATCTGTAAAAACACGAAAACATTTACAATGTTACCATTGTTAGCATTAATGAACTTTCAAACAAAAAAACATTAGATCTGCCAGTGTACAGAACAGTATTTTAAAAGTCGATTATTTATGCGTATAGGAATCTTATCATACCGACATTAGTTTTGTATTGTTTTATGTGCACTAGGAGAATTTGGTTAGTTGTCAGGACCTACAGATTTTAGTAAATAAATACAGATATAAACCTATTTCCGTTGTGTTTTGGACTTAAATGTCAGACTGCCTGAGCAGGAGTTGAATGAACCCTCGACCTTGGAGACCATCGGCCAAAAATATATCAGCGCGGCCATGTCATTATGACGTAGTGGTATAGCTTCGGCCTTTTGTATCAAATGTGGAAGGTTTAAATACCGCTCGGCAGTCTGACATTTTAGTCCAGAAGGCAATGTAGATAGGTTTGCATCTGCGTTTATTTACTACTGAACGAGCCAATCTGGCTTTCCGTCCTGTAGGATTTTAGTTAGACTAACTCTGAAAAGGCACATCCACACAGAAAGCTATGATTGGAATTATTCTCATAATTTTTGGTGTCATTGTTGGACATGAAGAGAGGACCAACCAAAGAGGTACATCCCCACAAGAAAAAGAATAACAAGTTGTCTATTACGGATTTTGTTAGACTCTCCAATTATGGGTAAACCTAATTTTAAAATTTTTGTACTAATAGATAGTCCTTTACTAATCGAGCCTAGATTTCAAATTTGGTAAGAAAATTGTCACCTATGGCGGAGTTATGAGCCCTCAAAGTTCAGGTTTTAACAGAAACCGTACGGCTGACTTTATTACGCAAAATTAAACTAGTTCTGTAAGATGTCTGCAATGTACCATGAGGAACAAGATTATAAAGTGTAACAGCAAATGCCTTCATTAATGGTGCCAGTTAAAATGACCTTTATAGGTATCTTCAAGGTGATTCATCTTGTAAATGGAATCTGTAAAGAGGTGCCGACTCCTTACCTAACCAAGACGTAAGGGCAGTACAATTTTCGTTTAGAATTTGCTTCTTAGTTACCGATTATACAGATTTTTGTATTGCAGTTACATACAAGGGCAGATCCAGCATGTGCAAATGCTAGATTTCTTAGCTACCATTTATGCCGATTTATGTACGTAGTTACATACAAGGGCAGATCCAGCATGTGCAAATGCTAGATTTCTTAGTTACCATTTATACCGATTTATGTACGTAGTTACATACAAGAGCAGATCCAGCATGGCCAAATGCTAGATTTAATTTCTTAGTTACCATTTATACTGATGTATGTACTGCAGTTTATACATTCAAGGCCTGATTTCTTAGTTACCATTCATAGTGATTTATGTACTGTAGTTACACACAAGGGCGGATCCAGCATGTGTAAGTGCCAGATTTAATTTCTTAGTTACCATTTATACAGATTTAAGTACTGTAGTTACATTCAAGGGAGGATCATGCGTAAATACTACATTTTTTATTTCTTAGTTAACATTTATACCGATTTAGCTACTGTAGTTACACAAAAGGGCGGATCCAACATGCGTAAATGCATGAGTCACATCCCATTTCATGTTGAAAAAACAGTTTTCCTAAGATTTGAATTTAATTGAATAATTAAGGAAAGACAAGGAAAAGGTGCAGAAAAGAGGTTGTTTTTCATCATTACAAATGAGTGGTAAGATGTAAGACAATTTTAAACAGCAGGGCAATTTTAATACAATTTTGGGAGAGCATTCCCTCCCCCCTTTATCAAAATTCTGGATCCACACTTACTTACAAACCATTCCTTTTTCTTTAATTTCAGATGCTTACGTGGTAAGCATGGAATATCGCATTACTGCCTTAGAAAAACTATACGAAAGCTACGGTCAGACTTACGGAGGCATGTCTGAGCGGGTAACAGCAGCCGAGGACGAAAGCAGACATCAATTTAGACTTATCGAATACTTGCTCCACGACTTTAATACTTATCGGCAAAAAGCTCAACAACACCAAGACAAAATTGACGTGGAACTTCGGAGTTTGCGACTGGCAGTCCTTCATCACCGATACCAACAGCAGAGGATTATGGGACCCAACCCAAATTACGGGGCGCCCCTTTATTTCAATGATGGTGTGCACGGACGGGAGCCTGACGGACCAGTACCAAGACGATTTTTTTAATTCGGGCTTCCCAATATGAGAATAAACAAACATAATAAGAAGAAGGTGACTTTTATACAGCTACCACAAACGTTTTCCTATCGGTTATTGGAAGAGAACTGTTATTTTCATGCAATTACACTGATGCAAAAAAAAAAAAAAATTAGAAAGAAAATCAAACGAAAATCATAATACACTCTGATGAAATACATGATATCAAACAATCAAGAAAACAAAGGATGAAAAAAATCATGAAGGTAATGGCAGTGCTACCAGGTCTTTTGTCCAACCCCGATCACTTCATTACAGTTTGAATTATAAGCTTGATCTAACGCAGTTATTTCCACTTTTTTTTTGTGTGTTTCTGGTGTAATAAGAATACGCTGGAAGGTTCGTTTTGGATTTGTTTTTTTTAAGCATAACCATTTTTTTCCCTGTTGTTTAAAATGAAATATTTCTAGTTGTGACAATAACTTAAAATAAAAGTAATGCATTTTGCGTGTCGATTTCATTTCGTTTATGTTTTCGTCTATTTTGCCAAATGTTAAGGAGTGATTATTAAACTGTAATTGTTTTTAAGTAGTTGTTCCTCATCTTTTTTCTTGACTTCAGTATTAAAGGGGCATATCCGTCTTCAGAAATGAAGGTGTCTTTTAAATGAAAACATGCTAAGAGGTTCAACATGCGTAACATTTTTGGTCCGAGATAAATTTTCGTTAGTGCACAATACACGGTTTAAAACATTGAATACTTAAAAAAATGCAACAAGTCATAGCAATGTGACTATATTATGACTTAGATTGTTGTTTCATTTTTTAATGTATTGTCCTGTGTTGCTTGATGACGAAATGTTTGTCGTTCACCAAAACGTCAGTAATGTCTGCATGTTGCAGTTCTTAGCCATTTGCCACAGACGTTAAATTGCCATAGATACCTTAAATCCCATTTAAAGGAGTTAAAAAGGTGTCTATGTCAATTTAACGGTATCTTTCACCGTAGCAGGGGCCAACGTTCTGCAATCCAAAGAAATCTTCAAATTTGTTAGCACCGAGTACAATCTATATTCTGTCGATATGCTGTTGCTGTATCAAAAGGTGTTTCGCTAATGAATGGTGGGCGACTTGAAGGATTCTTTAGACCTTAAGGTTCGTTTGAGAATGTATGACGACTTGTTCTCCAGTTGGGTCCTTATCTCGAAATAAAAATGCAATCTGGAGCGTGAATATACAGCTATATGGATATACGGATATAACACTATCGACATTCAGGGCCATAGCACTCCTCACTGTAAATCGTAGACTGAACCGCTCTTTAAGGTTCAACGAAGCCTAGATAATAATTAAGGTGGGTTAAGATATTTAGCTCCACACAGGACCAGAACAGAGTTTGCATCTCGTCATCAGCGTTTTGAAAAATTCTGTTTTTGAGTTGCACTAACACATTTTGAAGCTTCCTTTGAATTTAGACATCCTTAGGTGAGTTTCCAGTTACGGACCGCAATCTGACAGTACAATCCTAACTTTTACAGTAAATTTTAATACAAATTTCTTATCGTTCAAGAGGAAAAGGTAAGTGCAAAAGCGAAACGCTAGCTTTGTGATGATTCCCTGGAGGCCCAAGAAGAGTGAGCAAACCACAACCGAGTGGTTAGGGGTTTGGTTTTCCAGCTAAGAGGCATAAGTAGTTAAGTACTTTATAAAAAGGGTCTCTATTAAATACGTTCATGGTACTCAAGGGGTTAAGAGTAACTATAACTGTGATGATGGTGGCTGAGGGATGGCAGAGTTCAGCCTAGTTGCCAGAAGAAGTGTTCTGGTCTATGACTGGAAAGAGGACCCCAGCAAAGTCCCTGTCAGTCTCTGCCAACCAGGGTCGTGTGTGAGACTACCGTCCTCCTTAAGCGGCAATGGGATTTATTCTGGCCCGTTCCGTTTCTGGATAATATCTCAATCCTTACGATGGTATACACCGTCATCTAGTATGAGAGATCTTCAATTAGCCTAGGGTAATCTGGTGAAAAAGTGTTTGGCCACGACCAATCCACAGTATTCCTTGGTAATCATCAGGTAATCTTAGTAATCCAGTGGTATTCCCGATGGAAATCTTCAGTAATCTGTAGTATTCCATGTAATAATTCAGTAATTTGAAGCAATTGTCGTATTCCAGTAAACCAAAGCAATCGTAGTAGCCTAATCCAGTAATCCGAGGTAACCAGACGGTAATGTTAAGTATTACATGAAGTAATCTAGTAATCCGAAGTATTCATTGTAGTAAGGCAAGGTAATCGAAAGGTAATCCTTGATTTTTCCGAGTCGGTCTTGGTAATCCGAGTTAATACCAGGGTAATCCACTGGTATTACACTGTAATCCTAAGTAACCACCAGTATTCGAGCAATCCTTAGTAATTTTAGGCATTCTTAGTAATCCGTGGTACAAGTAATCCAGTGTACACTATTTTGACCAGGAGACCCCTAGGTCTGTTTAGTAAGGTTCAAAATTGAGCTGATTCATCTATGAAAGTATTACTTTGCTTCAGATGACTCAAGGCTTCAAGAAATAAAAAAAAAGGTAAAGAAAAAACTAATATGCTGGACTAGAACGATCGAGAGACAAGTTCTCCCCACCTGGCCGTTTTTTCCAGTCATAATTTATTTAATCGACTTCCTGTTTCAGTTTACTTACGTGTTTCTTGTCAGAGTAATCTTAAGTCAGACGCCAAAAGGATTTATAAAAAAAAAGATGACGAACTCCAGATCACGAGCTCAAACTTGTCAAAACTTGCTTACCCCACGTTTGCACTTCCCTAAAATAAATGGTTAATACAGAGAGAAAAAAAGAAACCCTTTAAAAAAAAGGAGAAATTGCCTTTGACACGTACCATGCACGAAGAGAGGGAAAAGGTGCTAAAAGAAATATATAGAAAGCTTGGATGGAATGGCCAAACCCTGCTTTTGAAGGAAGGCAGGAACTGCAAACGATTCATAGTTGGTCAATTCCTACACAGTCATTCTTCCACTGAATAAATAATCGGAGAAATTCCGTTTACACTTTGTCTTTAACGCTTGTCGTTCCCGAACACTGTTAAACCAAAGAGCACACTAGTAGATCCATGGAATATATACGCCATTTTACGCAATTTAATAAATACAAATTTGCGATGTCCACATATTTTTTTATATTAATTTTTTGGCGCTTTTGTCTTCTACGGTTAAAAGGACATACCTTCTCAGTGTTTTCAAGCATCCTGCACGAAATAACGTTCGCAACATTTAAAAAAGTTAGTATGAATGTAGCAAAATCGTTCCTCACGAGGGGAAAAAAAGAGGAAAACGAATGCGTTTGCAACACTTACATGCGTCGGAAGTAATGTTGCAAAACTGAGTATACAGGAAGGGGCCAATCAGGAGGAATGTACCTTAAGGTGACATGCCAGACGTGTATCTCCACAAATAATGAATTTAGAAGAATACGATAAAAAAAATTGAATTATTTAACCATGGGTACAGAATCTTTTGTGGCTTCCCTTTTGAAGAGAAGCACCCAGAAATTAGAGGGTGGGGAGGGTTGGGAGGTAATGCTGTGATTCGGGATTTTCAAGTGGAAAGAGGTAATTTTTTTCATCCTCCTGTAAGAACTCGCTTTTTATCAAAATAAAATTTTCGTACGGCGAACCCCTAATTTACAAGAGCTCAAATTTGACTTGGAGGGGAAAGCGGGGAGGGGTGTTCACGGCCTAAAAATGTAGGGTAATACCCGTAGTTTCCCTACGGAAACGTCTTTTAATTCCTGTCTTCTCTAAACCAATGCCCCTTTCCACTAGAAAATCCCACAATACACCGTTGTGTCCCACGATTACATTACGTCAAAACGGTCATGTGTCATCATTACATACCAGTGCTAGACAAGCAATGTTGTGTACCAGTCCAGCCAGCATTGCACCTGTTGTTCAAATTGCCGACACCCTCCCTTCTCCTCACCCACTTCATTTAATTTATAGATAAACCGGCTCAAGTTTAAACCTTTACAAGATATTGTAAAAACAGACAAAAGCAAGTGAAATGGCAACCCCGGAAATTCACACTAGTAAAACGTTTGATTTTCGTAGGGACATAAGAGAATTACCAGGATAGTCCAGAATGATCTACCTTGCAGTCTCCCGCACTAACTTTGACGGGCACTTCTGACAGGGATTTTTCTAGTTAACCATCACATCAGCTATACCTCAGGCATCTAAGCTGACCCCTGCCACCACTCTCCTATCCTGACCACTGTTACAAGTTAGAATGATGCAGACCGTGGTTATATCATTGTTGAAGGTAAAGGGCTCAAACTCCTTACAGTTTAGAAGTACCCGAAAGACGCACGGACCTAGAAGCCCCCCCCCCACAATTCTTTAATTTAGGGAACCTCAAAATCTTAGAGACCAACACTTATGGTTGCAGACCGTGAATGTGGTTTGATCCTCGGTCCAACTGTAAACTATATTAAACAAATAATGGAGCCAACATTGTGAACTACTAAGAATGACAAGTGAGTAGCAATTATAACAAAAAATCAGTTAATCTGTGTTTCTTTAACCGCTCTGTAGCTAGAGTATGTTTGTTCAGGGTTGGGGATATGGCGTTCAGGAACCCCCTGGTGTAGTTTGTTGAATCTTACGTTAATTCATATGACAAGTTAGCAGCAATTACGATAATGTGGAGTTAGCATAGTGGCAGGTGGGGCCATTGGAAAATTAGCCCTTGGGGATCCCCCTCCTTGATAGGATGACCCATAAAAAACGGATGATCTGAAAAATGTCTAGTCCACACTTTTTTTTTCATAATTTATTTTGTATTTTGGCTGTAGTGAAAATAGGGACCACTTTTTCATACTCCAGTCAAGTGGTCCCTATTTGCACTTTTTAAAAAAAAATTTAAAAAAAAGTTTGGACTTATAGAGAAATTTTAGCTCTTACATTTTTATGGGCCACCATATTTTTTTAATGATAGAGGAATGGACGGACGGAGAGGCTCGAAATTTATTTTTTAATGCAGTTAGTATTAAATTAAATAACTAGTGTACTACAAAAGAGTTTAAATAATTTTTTGTCGGGGGTCCCTGAGGCTTCAATTCCCATACTCACGATGGTGCGTGAATTTTTTTTGTCGTAATTGCTGCTCTTGTCATTCTCAGGTATTCACGATGTTGGCTCCATTGCAGATACTCGGTAATACCACTTAACAACTAATTTCCGCTTCTTGGTGAGTAAGTTAAAAAAAACACCACTGAAAATTCCATAGTAGGATAAGAGTATTCAACTATGGAAAGGATAAGGCAGTGAATGGATAGAAAATGAACTTATGCATGCGTGCTATTTTAAAATTTTGCTGAAATTCGAAACGTGCATTTTTTTTTATCGACGAAAATGCACGACGAAAAAAATGTTTAAAAAACTCATATTCACAACCAGGAAAAAAGTATTCATTGGGGAATGGGATTTTTTGTTTGTGGGCAAGGGGAACGGCAGGCTCTTCATTTTAATTCTGGTGCGGGGGTATAAAAAAAATTCCTGGCTACGGCCCTGCTTCCCATCAATCTCTTTTGCATTTTAGGGGTATAGGGTCCCCCAAAGATGTAAGGTGTAGGACCCCATTTTACTCAAATCGGCTTTGTGGGTGGCAGTATACTGCAGCCCTGATTCCCTCTTTAAGAATAAACTTGTGGAAATGTGTGTTTATGGGTTTGCAGGTCGCTAACGAGGGACGTCTGATGTCAAAAACGAAGCAAGAGAAAACAAACAAAGAGACAACTTCCGATTGTTTTGTTCGTTTGGCAGCACGAGTTAAAATTGGCATTACTGAAATAGTTGGCACCCAAACCTCACCGACCTAAGTAGAGAGTTTTAGATGCATCAGCGAGCAATATAAGCCAGTGACTCAACTTGCAACATCCCTTTCGCTTTGTCATCTTATTTGTAAATCAACCCTTTGTGGCATTTTTGAAGCGTGCTCGTCTCTTCCGTCTACCTGCCCACACTCTTATAGACGAGACGAAAATCCCGGAAAGGAACATTTAGGAATAACTAATAGGTGTGTCAGTCTTCTGCCATCCACCATGTTTGTACAAAGTCGTTTTAGGTTGAACTGAATTAAATATAGCAGACAGATAATGACGGTCCTTGTACGAATGAAAAAAAAAACACTAAGCGCGCATCCCCTTCAATGTTACCAGGTTAAGGTTTTACTTGTAGATTTAAAGGTATAAATTGCTGTTTGGAGTGCAAAATGACCGAAGTCGGGGAACCAATGGGGTGAAAAAAGTTTCAGTGTAATTGGCTGTTTTGTCATTTGTCAAGTGGGCGTGCAGGTGGAAAGATGGGATGACTTTACCTTGACCAATTGTGTTGTGGTTCTTTAGCCATTACGATAATTAGTTGTTGTTGTTGTTGTTGTCACGACGATACTTTTTGTCTGATTTAATGATTTTTAACCCGATTTGCGGTTTTTTGTAAGATAGCAAATGAGAAACTAAGTTTCACTTTCATGTAACACTTTCATGGAGCTATTACAGTATTTTTTGTTCGTATTTATTTTTATTTGAATTTATTTTCGTGATAATTATTATGGGGAGACATTTTTTTCCCTGCAGATATTAAAAAAAAGTGTATGGGTTTCTAGGGGGAAGAAGGGGAGCGTAACACCGTAATTTCGGGGGCAAATGCTTGCAGGCATCTGGAAACACTGATCCCCTCCCCCTTTCCGGCAGGGTTAGCAGGGTGCCAAATTATAAACGGAAGGCCGTTGGTTCGAATCCCAGTCGGGGCAGATGGCTTTCTGTCTTTCTTTTTCCGCGTAGTGTATCTTGTATCATATCAAAAACCAATACTGGTAAAGAGGCCGTTAAGTTGAGAATAGTTCAGCCCTTCAAAGGAGTGATATCAACAGACCCAAACTTTGTGAACAACTCGAACAACTCTAACGTTATACTTTCGGTATCACCCTTCCTTCAGCTTTTGTTTTCCAGCTTTCAAGGCTATAGTAATTAAAATGTCTCTGTATTTCCTTCATATGTGGTAGTATGTAGGAGGTTTTGGTTCATGGCCAACATGTCTTTTCGGTAATAATACCCCTAGTGATTCTACGAAATCGATAATTTGTGTGTTTTAGCACCAAACTCCAGATTTAATTTAACGAGATCAAAGGTGGAGCGAAATTTGTTCGAAAGGAGTTGAGTGCTAAAACGCACAAATTGCAGATTTCGTAAAAGAGCAAAAAAAATATACAATTTTGAGTATAGTAGCCCATCGATGTTTATGATGTCTTCGATGTTGACAATGTTTTCGATGTTTGTGATTTTACGATGTATACACCTTACGATGTTTTCCTCCTTGACGTAGCGATACTAGCCCCCATTGCATTTCGTCCCCCAAATGGTAATTTTGGTAGGTTCGGCGTTGGTTTCGTATCAACTAAGCCTAAATCTAATTTTTATGCCGCCGATTCACCAAATTGAAAGTATGCTGACGAGAAATATCTTTGTGTTTCCGTAAAGTCCGACGATCAAGGAAAGTGGCTTCATAGTAAAAGATATGGCCTCGACACTTGATTAAGTCGAGCAAGGTCGTAGTTGTACATTGCAAGTCAAGAGCCAAAAATAAAAGTACTATTACAGTCAAGCTTCTAAAGTCGGCCACTAGATGCCACCAGGTGTTTAACTCGGTGAAGAGAAAAGCAGGTAGGCAGGTGGAGAGAGGGGGGAGGAAGGGCAATATTTAATTTAACTACCCATCCAAATTCAACTACGTGCGTAGGAAGGGAAGTGGGGGTTAGGAGTATGGAAGGGAGCATATACAGTAGAGTATTATATATTTCTATTATTCTATTATTTATTTATTATATCAAAAATTTATGGAGGGGTTTGCTTATATATATATATACATTGGCTCCAAGGGTTGCATTGAACCGCATTAAACAGCCGTGAGGAAATTGCGTAGAGGCATAATTTAATTATGTGAACTGTTAAGGCTATATCAAGACAGATTTGCTAGCACTTTCCAAATAAAAACATGTGATTTAAAGGAGCTCAAAAGTTAATTTATAAGCCAAGCTAACAGACAGCACCATAATTCAATCCGTGAATTTGATAGGTTCTGATATTTCGACCCTCACTTTTTCGTGTCGATGTCATCCTCAAAGGAAAGAGTGCGCATACCCATTCCCTGTCCCTTGCCTTTCTACCACGTCAGTGCTTCGTTGTAAGCGGTGTCGTCATTTTGAGCTTTTGACGGCTGCCGGTGGAGCGCTGGTGTGGTAATGACGACGGTCGGCGGGCGTCTGCTACTGAGTGGGTCGGGACTTTTGCTCACTGGTTCGTGGGAGCAGCAGCCGCGTGTGCAGTCAGTTTGCCACCAGTGGGTTCAGTCTGTTCACTCATAGGATAGCGATCCACGCTTCTTGCCGACTCTGCTTGCTTCGAAAAAGGCCAACAAGAAAAAAAAGACTACATACAACGCAAAAATATTGCAGTTTACCGTAACGCACCACTGATCTTGAATTCAAGACAGCAGGACGTCCCGTGCGGCATCTCACGAAAAAGAGTCACATCATCTCCAATTTTAGAATTTGGGATAACAATTTTTGTGGCGCGTACCTCTAAAACTACCAAGAAAAAATGATTTATCATCCAGCGATGTTCCAGGCAGTGCTCCTTGCCTTTATCGTCTGCTTTCACCAGGCCAAACTCGGTAAGTTTTACAATTTATGTCCCCATTTCTTTCCAAATCCACCGCATCTCCTGCACCGGTTGTGAACATGCTGCCTGTTCCGTTGGAGGCTGAGAAAGATTGGGAGTGGCCCGAACGCCCGCCCGACCAGAATAGATGCACTAATTGAGGTTCGGAAAAACCTATCTTTAGACCGGGCTCCCTACGTTCTTCCGCATCACTCGGCTGATTATTTCTAAGTTTCAGGGTTATCCTATATTATCTGCATACCTTGCCTCGAAATATTATTAAAATTTAAATATTTTATCTTCCTGGTTTCGGCTGCCAAAAAGAAAACACACTGTCAGCATTTAGATTGGCGTATTTGGTGAGACAGTAGGGAACACCCACAAACACATTTACACACTGTTGTGTTCTAATTTTCGCCGATTTTTAATTTTATCAAGAAACTAAACACTTTCACATATAACTCTTAATAAATAATACAATATTATTTATTATAGACAACAATATAAGAATTTGTGGATGTCCTTGATAACGGATCAAAAGAGTCGAAAACTGGGAAATGAATTTATTCTTCTAATTTTAGAAGGACACACAGTGTTCGTGTATCCAAAACATTTTTGCAACATTTTCGTAGATAGTCGCTGTAGTAAAACCGCAAACAGAAACTAACACGTTCTAGGTAAAACAGTCTCATATGGAGGAAAATGCAGAAAAAAAGAATGTGTTGGCAATATTTATTTATGTACGTTTATCTACTCTCACTGGGAAGCGGACGTGAACGAAGCAAGCACATTTAAACCTTTTTTTTCTTGAGATATTGTGTTGGAAAGCTACCGCCCATTTGAAATCTACGACCACTAAAAAGCTACGCCTCTTCCCCTCCCCCTCCCCCGACTTGCACAATGAAAAATCGTTTATCTTCGTTTAAAAATTGATAACTCATTGGGAGTGAACATAAAAATTACGTTATACAATTTAAAAAAGTAGGCTTGCTGAAAAAAAATTAAGTTATATTAAACTGAAAATAATATTAAGAAAAAAGAAAATTAAATTGAAGTTAAACAACGGAAATTAGCTCGAAATATTAGTTTTAAACGAAAAAACAAAACGGAGCCAATATTGTGAACAGCCGAGAATGACAAGTGAGCAGCAATTATGACGGATAAATTCACGTGTCTTCGTGAGTCCTGGATTGAGCCAGGATCTTTGAGCAATGTACTACTTCATTATGCTACGTCGACACTCTCAATCATATGGCAAGTTAGCAGCGATTATGAGCATCGAGGCAGCATAGTGGCGAAGCGCATTGGAGGCCCAGTCAGGGGATCAGGGTTCAATTTTCGGCCTGACGAAGAGACGTGAATTTTTTCACCATAACTGCCGCTCACTTGTCATTATTAGCTGTTCACAGTTTTGGCTCCATGTGTTTTTTCAATTAATACTTGTCTCAAGAAAATCGTCACACTTCTCATGTTAGCATTTGTTGAAATACCACAGTTAAGCAATTTAACCAATTAAACGAATTGTTCAGCGGCCTAATAATTGAATTAATTCCTGAAATAATCGAATTTCAACCACAACCGGGCAGTTAATAAAAAGCAGATGCTCCCTTCTCCGTCCCATGTTTACGTTGTATTCCAAGAAACCAACCAGCCTTTTTAATCAATTTTTTTTTGCACGGTCTACCACTGATCTTTACCAAACAACAACGTTATAAAAGTGTCGAGTTGGCTACACCAGGCCATAGGATATAAGTATGACCTACCACCAAGTCCATTGCCCCGTCTGCTACTAAGTTATGTGTTTTGAGACAGGTGCGCGCGCAGGCCAAAGGTAACTTTAGCGTAAAATGGAAATTAGCTCACTAGAATTTTCTTCTTTTCGTCAAGGTTGATCTTGAATTGCAACCTTGTAAGAAAAAGAAAAAGGACAGCGAGCATGCGTTGCGGTTTCGGTTTGACCGTGAATAATTTCTTTCTTCTAGCAGTGATTTTCATTTCGTAAAAGTAACCATTCGTAAACATTGCAGAATTTCTGTAACTAACTCAAAATGTGAATGTGTTCAGAATGTGTACAGGTCACTGATATTTCAAACAAGAAATATTTGTAAAATATGTGGGGAAGTACGAACATTATATGAAAAAAAAATTTGCACGTAAAGAAAAGTCTTACTTTATAGCGGATACTGCGTCTTTAAACAAAATTTTTTTTGGGGGGGGGGGCCCGGCCGGAATTGAGGCAGAACTCACCCAGATTTTGAATTTTTTACCTCAGTAGAATTTATCTCACGAAGGTCTTTCTCAAAGTAAGATTAAGTCTACTACAGTCAGTTGGAGCCGACTTGTGTATTAATTAACCTGTGCTTATTACTAGAAGTAAAGCCTACTTGTACGATAATAAATACCGTTGATGTGCACCAGGTGTTGAAAAATATGGAAACTATTTTTTAAAGATGCACGAACAAAGTCTGAAATTCTTTGGTAACGAATTTTTTTTAATTAAATGACAAAGAACGTTTGTTACTGCTATTATGTGACTTGTATGTGTGCTAAAGACTTTAAAAAAAAAAAAAAGAAAAGAAATATATTTTGTCTGCATGCTCGAAAACATGATTGCGAAAGTTTCCTTTGCTACAAAGCACCGTCTTTCTGGGCGCGTCTCTCACGATTGTACTTAGAACTATGAATATGGACGGATTCGTATTTATAACCGTGACTAGTGACGCTCGCTTTGATCTCATCATGACCAACTTATACTTTGCTTATAGATAACGAAAACTTGTTTGTTATCAGTGCTTGTTTAGCGCTATTAAGTTGCTGTCTGAAAAATAAAATGACTAGGTAGAGAAGACCGACCACCATTTTGACTTGGGTAGGAGCTACTGACAGGTTACAAGTCGAGTAAAATAGTAGCAACACGATTATCACAGCCCCCCCCCCCCCCCCCCCATTAGGTTGTCAATCCAGACATTTTAGGTTTGAGGTGCCCTTTCAACAACAACCATTTTGAATATATACTATATTCAAAATGATGCCCCCGGCAGAGATATAACTGTCTCCTTAAACATCTCGTTTCATCGTTTGGGCAGAAAAAATATTCTTAATTTTTCTTTTGGGGGGGGGGGGGGGGGTGGAACCAGATTCTTTACAGAATATTGTTATAACGCTGAAATAATTACTGTGTATCTAGCCATGTTGACGGTGGTGCCGTCTGCTAAGTATTTCTGCGTTGGTTGATATCGGGG
>JAHWFP010056385.1:22952-39729 GCA_023313725.1 Lithobius niger
TTAAGTCCAAAAGGCAACGTACATAGGTTTGTATCCGTATTTATTTAACCATTTTCGAGCCAATTTGACTTTACGTCCGGTTTAAATCGCTACCTACTCATCTGATTATCACGAAAAAAAGTATTAATTTTTTTAAAAATTAATTTCTGAGCGATAACCTAGCCAAAACAACGTAATTCTTGCGTAACTGGACTGGCTCAATATGTAACCTTACACGTTTTCGAAGAAGCGAAAAAGTGTACCTGGGTTTCGAACCGGGAAACCTCCGATTATGACAGAGCCAAACAGTTGCCACAATTAATAGATTTTCTTCCTCTAGTTGCTGAAGGTTATCAGCCTGCCCTGATTAAACCTAAGAGGCCTGGCAGTATTGCTTAATTGGTATAGTTTTAAAATTAAGAACACGAACCGTCCTACATTATGAAAATCACAGCCGAAAAAGATAAAAAGATACCACTTCTGAAGAGCTGCCAAGTTTTTGCATAACGTAGAAAAAGAAATCGTGAAGGTCACAAGTCCTTGTGCATTACTGCAAAGACATTAGATTAGAATCTATAATTGAGGCAATGCCCTTTTTCTTGAAATTGAAAGAAAACTATAAAAAAGGTTAAACTTTTTCAAAAGCAAGTCGAGTGATGTACTGTAGATACTAGGCCATTTCACTCAGTAAACTAGAATTAACCTCATCACAACAGAAACGAGCATTACTTCGGTTAATACAATACGATCTGGGAATACAAATATAAAAAAAATTGCAACAGAAACCTAACAAAATTTTAGTGATTTCCTGCTGGTTTTCAAAAATGATGAAGCGAGGATGATCCACCCAAAACCCAAACTGGTATAAAAGAAGCCGCCATTGTTTCCAAAAAGATGGGCCTTTGAAAGTAGTGATATCATTCAACCAGAGAAAGGCCGCCAAGGTTAATCTGATTAGCCAAGTTAAGCGTACCAATTAATAGTAACTGTTGGAAGTGATGCCAGCCTAGTTTTCTGGGATGGAGTGCCTGATGGTTAGCACTACCAACTCATATACCAGAGGTCTCGAGATCGACTCTCATCTCTGCCACATCAGGCATTTCCATTTCCAGGCAATGTCTCATCTCGTGCTCATGCAAAAGATCGCAGGAATTTCCGATTGAAAATGCCTAGTAAAATTGTTCCTCTCTCTTCCTGGCTACGATTAGAAGCACATCAAACGACCAAAGCCTTGCTTTCTTAATATGTGATGTGCTGGTTAGTGTACAAGACTGTAGGTTCGTTCAGCATCCATGGAAACTATTAGACACTGTCTCTGCCCTTGTTCTCATCAGAGGATTCCTTAGCTACAAAATATAGCCGGTTTATCTATACCGACTTTAGTGTGCTCCAGATGACTTTGAGCATCAAGAAAAATTAATAAACAGAAAAGAATTGTCTTTAATTGACCAGTCATGAGAATATTTTAATCTGTGTAACGACATATTTAAATTTCAATGCACGATATCTAAAACTAAAACTTAGATTTTCCAGGAAACATAGCGGCTTTAAAAGCGTGTCAAACGAAAGGTTTAAAAACTTTAAACCTTCGTTGTCAACATAACAGATTTTAGGTCATTCGCAGGCGCCTCATCTGGCACATCCCCGGCTCTCAATTTTAATAAACGACCACAAAACTAAACAGACTACTGCTCCTCCCCCACCCCCTCCCCGCCCCGCCAAAAAAGTAATATTGTAGCAGAGGCCGTTTATTGAGGACATGGCGGCCTGTTTACATCTGCGTTCCCTCAAATATGCTATTAAACATAAACGCGTATACTCATATTGCAGCCACATCAACCACTGTTTATTATAAACCCAACCCAACGCCAAACGTCAGCTGGACAGAGCCAAGTTGACCTACTTCTTGGCCGGTGGAATTTATTTCACCATGCACCGACCTTCAATGTAGCGAGAGGCTAAGCCAGAACCACTCTCACTCGTATCAACACACTTTTTTTTTTAAATGTCGGTGAAGACCTTTAATTTTATTTTTCTCCGTCCATTTGTAGACGGTTATCGCACACATTGCAGTACAGGTAGGTATTGGGGTCGGGGGAGGAAGAGAGGCAGACCTACGTTTACAGCAGAGATAAACGAAAGCTTTTTACTTTGAGTTAAAAAAAAAGTGCTCCTATCATAGAATCCGGGGACCACTGAATCTACATCATTTTTACCGTAAGCGTTCGAGGATACAGCATCAGAGACAGCAATTCCGCATGAGAAACAGCTCCCGAGTAGCTCTTCTGCAATCCGATAATAGAAGCTACCGACGGGTGCGTGAAGAATGCATTAGGTTTTCAAAATGTTTATTTTTGGAACCTCTGGTGATCAGAAAACACATTGTCAAGCAAAATTTGAACCTGCGACTATTTGGAGCCCCTCAGCATTATTGGCTCAGGCTGTGCATGACGTCATTTCCAACATGGCGCAAAACCAATTCCATGTCGTAACCCGTTCCTGCTGTATTAAATTCGAGCCAATGCAACTGACTTGACCTATCCTAACAATGTGACATAACAACAACATGGTTACGCGACCAGTCAGACCACGTTACAGAGAATGTCGACAGTCTGCTAATAGCCGCGTAACAATTTTCGTTTCATGGAAAAACACATTTCGAGCCCAGCAGGCAAAATAAAATATCTGAAAAATCAAAACGAAATTTAAATTGTCTCTGGATCAAATTCTTGCGTTAGAATGCTGCTCAGGAGCCAATAATCTTCCTAACTCAAATAAATGTACATTGCTCTGTTGGTGAGTCGAAAGTGAAACCTGACAAAGTCCATGTCAGCAAGGTCCTTTAGCAGCTATGAGATTTGTTCTGAATAATATCTCGGTACCTATCATGACCAGAGAATTTCCTGGTTCGAATCCCAGTACCGCAGCTAGTTCTTTACAAGGAGGGGTGCAAGGACAAAATGTTGGGCCTCTTCGCATCAAGTAAGGAGGGGAAAAGTGACTCCCAACCAAAATACAGTGTATATAGTCTTATTTGGGTCCCTTGCGTCTTGGGCCCGGGTGTCTTGCACCTTTTGCGGCATCTGTCAAATAACCCGGTTGTCTCTCCCTCTCTCCTCACCAGGAAGGTTCACAATTGATTAAAAAAATGGTTCAAAATTAATTTAAAGAAAAAAATGTAATTTTCGTAGCTGTTCTTTTTTTAATTTACGGCTGCTTTAAAATTGCACTTTTGTACAATAGCATCGAACGGACGGCATGGACGGTATTAATTCTTTCCACGATAACTAAGGTGAAGCCGAGGTACACCTTTTCTTAGACGGACTTCTTTCCTTGGAAGCATTTTTATACGTATCCGTCACACGGCTTTTTTTTTTTAATTGCATAGGCAAACAATACGGTTTTTTCACTTGTGACATACTTTTTCAATTTGAGCCTGTACACAAGGATAAAAAATGTGTAAGGAAAGAATGGCTAAATGCAAATTTAGGAAATGAGTATTTTGATGGATGAGTCGGTTGCATCATCCTCTGCAGGAGTTCTCTGTTGCTTCAACTCGAAAAGTTTTTTGTGCGGTCACACCCAAAATTATGTCTTCCTACATGTGACAGCAAGCACAACATAAGGGAGACACAAAATAATAAATAAAAAATATGGGCGAAAAGCGAGCGCGAAGTTGCCAGTCCTAAAGGGTTGTGCTGACAAGTGTGTACCCTACGAACTGAACGCACACACACATGCCCAATTTTCTTTGTAGTCTTCAGAGTTTTGTAATTTTGATGACGAAATTATCTCTCAATTTTAATGTTTATTATATTCATGTATCCAAATAAAAAGGTCTGATATTTCAAACTATTATAGATTTGAAGGATACCTTTCGCCCTCTTTCGAATTCTTACTCTATTGTAATTTCGTTGTTACAGACGAACCTGTCGACATACTAGGCTCACATTCAAATTTTTATACAGATCAGTTTATTTATTAATTAATGAATTTTGTGAGCCACTTGAGTAAGGTTCAGTTATAAATCATCATATCAAAAACCAAAACTGGTAAAAGGGGCCGCCAAGTTCCGAATGGTTCGGCCCTTCAAAGAAGTGATATCAACACACCAAAACATTCGCCAAGTGAATCGCACCGCTTAATAATTCGAAAGTTAAATGAAAACTAGATACAGATGCATATATGTATGCAATGGTTTACAATTTCGACAATTGAATTGATTGATGTTTGTTGCCTAATTTGGCACGACAGACTAGCGTGTGTCTAGATACTAGACATTTTAGAAGCAAAACGAATTGACAGTCTCTCCCACTACCCAATCAGCAGGTCTGGAAGGACTTCGCCAGGCTCCTCGCTCTTTCTAAATACAAATCAGCTTCTTACTTCAATCATTCAAGCTGAGCTTTGCTACCGTGATCTTAGTCCAGAAACAAATGGACATACGTTTCCATTCGGCTTATCATATATGTATAAGGAGCAGTGCCACAAGTAGGGGTGGTGAGGAGCGTGCAAGGCACCCGGGCCCAAAATTTACTAGAAAGGGACAAAAATTCATCATTGTTGGGTGTCCCTTGTCCCTAAAATTGTTTACTTGTTGAGTAGCGGCCAACTATTTTGGCCTTGCATCCCTCCTTGGAAAAAAGCTACTTGCACTACTGATAGGCGACTTGTTAAAAAGTTGTTGATGTTGGGAGGGCCAGGTTGAAGCTAGTCGAAAAATCCATGGTTTACTCAAGAAAAAATTATAAGAAGAGTGCTTAACGCATTTGTAAAATGGTTCCCCCAAACACTGATATGCTTGACTGCCGACCTTGTCTCTAGACGTCCGGTTTTCACCAAATTTCAACCGCTCAGTTTTAATGTTCCTTTAATGCCATTATATTGTACTTCTAGGCCTCCCGCCGTAGAGCGATGAAAATATCACGAATCAACCAATCCGCCACACCATTATTCGTAGTGAATAGAAAATGGACTCTCTTCTAATAAGGTGATGTGGGTTCATGGCAGCGTCTCTTGTTCCCGTACGCACGTGGCTTTAGCAAAACCGCTTGAGTTATGGGACGCGGGTAGCCTTTTTCAAAGTCCCCTCTTGCCCCTCATTCCTAGCCTTCGGACACCTCCTCTCCCCCTACCCTAGTCTCCGCCACTGCTGCCGTCCCGGGCGTTATGCAGGAGGGTGGGAAAATTAAGTGGAGGGGGAGACTCATAATGGACCCGTCTGTGTCATCCATCACTCACGTGTTGTGGCTGCAAACGAAAATAATAGAAGTATTGATTCGTTCAACGAACTTATGAACAAACTTGGCTAGAGAAACGGGGTGGGGGAAAAAACCGTTTCGTTCCTTGTTAGCTGGTCAATCATCGTCTCTAAAGAAAAGTGGTTTTTAATTCACTCTACTCTGCAACACACCCCTTCCGTCCTCACCCTCCCCCGCAACGCCTCCTTTCTCTTTTTTTTTAAAAGTAACAGAAGCGAGGGGAGATTGAATTTGCGGAAATTAGCCAAAAAGCAGTCAGTGCAGCCACAAGCGACAAGCTCGGATTTCACTTTCAAATAAAAAGCTTTTCTTTTATTGTTTGTATGTAAAGCGAAGAACGGTCACACGTCGTATGGTTGTGGGAATTAATCGGAGGGTTTTAATGGAAAGAGCCAGGCTAGCTATACGGTCGAGTGCACTTTTCCCACATTCGCCTACAAAGGATTGGTTTGTCGAGCGAATTTGCCTGAGTGCTGAAGCATTGGCGTGTGAACATACGACAACGACGTATAAATCAGAGTGAATAAATTTAAAACTAATCCCGTCTATTCGCAGTTGGAACATTTAGAAAAAGTTTTCATGGTCATGGCAAGTTAAGGACCGGTCCTTATTCTCATCTGGTGGTGGGGGAAGAGGGGGCTAGAGGAATTTGAAAGTGTGACCTCCCAATTTTCACTACGATGACAATTTCACTCTTCCCAGACCCTAAAAAAAAAAACAATTCCAAAATAGTTTGTTGCATCGGCAAGTTCCCAATTGTGTGGAAAACGAGCCATGATTTAACGTGCGTTCTTAAAAACATTCGAACGTGCGCAACATGAAAAATACCCCATGGTGCAAAACTTTATTAGAAACTGGTTGAATAATGGAAAAATCTTATAAAAACTGGGAAGGAGGCGTTTTTTAGAAAATTTGACTGCTGAAAGCGTAATTGTTGAGGCCCGAAAATTACTTTTTCCTCCAGTCAGTCAGTGTTTTTTTATGTGACGCCCTCCCTTGACGGGGGGGGGGGGGGGGGTTTGGGCTTAATGGGCCCTTGACGGGCCTTAAAAAAAGTGTGCCCCCCCCCCTTCCTAACCAGAAAATAAAAGAATGACTAGTCCGTTACAATAAAACAACACAATGACTCAATCAAAGTACTAGAGTCGAGCTGAAGAAATGAACTATCTCAAGGGCTTCTATAAATTCCAGGTCGGCACAGTCTTAAAATTGTCAAGTCACCTTTAGGTCTAATTTAGAGAAATTAGTTCCTATAAAACAAACTTAGGGTATAACAGGAGCCACGAATTGCATGTTTAGCACGAATTACTATTGGGCTAAAACTATAATTCGATACAGAACTGCCAATGAAATTGTGTCGGTCAGATTTTTAATTGTACTTAGATTAACTTAATTGTACTTTAAGCTAAATTTTTAGGTATAGGATAAATAATTCGTTCACAGCAAAGAATACTCCGCATTACCTCGTAAAATGCCATCAATTCTCCAAGGAGAAACCAAATTTTGCACCAATTAATAAAGACTTCAGGGGCGTGTACAGGCTCCCGAGAGGGCAGGGGCAGACTTTTTTCCTGGGGACCTTTTTTTGTTTTGGTGTTTTAACCTTTTTTACCCTTCTTTTGTGGGACTTATAACCCTTTCTGCCCCTCTTTGCACCACGTTATTGTCCTTTTTTGGCGTTTTTTAAGCTCTTTTACACCACCACTCCACCAAAAAAGGGCACTTTTTTCAGAAAAAAAGGGGCACTTTGCCGTAAGGGCGGGGCTCCACCCCCCCCCCCCCCCTGTGTGCACGTCCATGAAAGACTTGGTTGTGCTTCAGTAATAAGTACTTAATATGTGTTTCATTTATAGCCCCATATAAGCATCACTAGTACGAAAGCTGGTGGGGGGGGGGTTAGTTTTTTTTTAGATGTACGCACTGGTTAGAGATACGACTCGATTTCGTGTCCTCTTGGTGTGAGGTCTCTATGTATAGCCTATTTGGTTTCCATATTTGTTGCTCGACGTAGTTATTTTCATTCTGGTGTGAAGAGTTGGTGACATAATGTTCGTCAAGCGTTCGAAGACTGCACAGTTCGTAGGAAAATTTATAGATCTATAAATTCTTGTTTGTAGTTATATCACGTTTTGTGACCAAAAAGTTCGATGAATGAGGGTAAAGAAAAATTATGCAATGAAGCAATTTAATTTAGATTCGTTAAAACGTCCTCTTGCACTTCGTGTTGATTACACTTGATTTAAGTTTAAAAAAAGAAAAAAGTTGTTAAATAACATCACACCCCTAGGGACCGATGTGCACAATATATTATTCAACAAAAAAATATTCCTAATAAAAATTGAAAAATTCATGTTGTTTCAAAACAAAATAAAATGTTATCGTTCAAGCAGCTCTCTAAAATAAACACTGCGAAAATTATAAATAACAAAGATTGCTATCGTAACACTAAAAACCTTGAAATAACATCCGTCCGAAGGAAGACTGCTTTTAGCATTTCTTGCATCTTGGTGACTCATAATAAGTTATCCAATCCTCACATTCTTGATAAGTGGTTCGGCTATTTCCAGTTTTCATTTTTTTTTTATTCTTAACTTTAGTGACCGAGTGTTTCAAATATCAGTTCCTCATACGAAGATTTACGATGTGTGATAAGACGCTTTGCTAAAATGAGAATCTCTAGGTCTGGTCTTAAATGCAAGATGCTCAAAATTACTATACGAAGTTATAACCTTCAAAAGATCGGAATTGAGAAGCTAGCAGAAAAATATCTGTTTGTCTTGTCGCAAGTTACAACATTCATTATAAATTTATACATGTACACGATATTTTTAATGTGACGTCAAATTTAGCATCAATTTTAGAATCAACTTGTCATGGTGCTCCGTCAGGAGTGCCACTAACACTGCGTTGTTTAAAGTCGCAGACAGGGCTGGAAAAAGTTCCGTATTCTGGTATCTAGGATACAGGGAAGGTTAAGGTGTTAGCGGGAAGCCTACGAGTTAACATAAAAATCTTCATCTGTTACCGAAATGAGAACACTTTGTGGGAAAATAGATGACGGTAGCAGACTTATTTTTTATAAGTGTAGTTTCAGAAATTTTAAAAGCCAGCAAGTAGTTAACTTGAATGGTTTGCATTTCGATTAAACGCAAAGACGAGCTGCCATTGTTAGTTGTTTTAATAGCTGCACACAGCTGAGCGTTTAAGGCAAGTTACTTTCCCTCCGTCCACTCTCTCAGGCCAGCAAGAACGATGGGTGGGGTGAAGGCGTTGGGAAGGGAGGGGATGGGGGAGGGGGAGAAGTCCAACTACAACGATTCTCAACGATTGCGGCTAACTTGTGCAAATGTCTTGAAATGATGTAGGAATGATAATTTTACTGCCTGAAAATATTAAACAGTTGGTATGTATTGAATAAAATTAAAATTAAATAAAAAATAATACTCCAGCAACACAACAAGAGCTTTGAAAGGTTCTGTCTGTTGACAAAAAGTTTCGTTTGCTGTCAACCGTACGAAAATTTTTTTATAAGTAAATAAAACAAAAACAGATTTAAATCTGCTATACAACTTTCATTTTGCGTCACAGTTTAGTTAATCAACTTTTGTTGGTGGGGAGGGGGAGTCTAGCCCTGCGTTTTTGTGCGGCAGATACGTAAAAAAAAAGGTCATTAAGGTCCACATTGTTTTATTACATTTGAGCGGGAAGGTTAACGTGGGATACAGGGAAGCTTGGAACTTTTTCCAGCCCTGGTCGCAGATAGGCTGCATGTAGACCGATTTACAGTTTTTGAGTTCGGGCGCCAATGTGTATCAGTTTTATTCATCGCTCTCCAAAACATCCTTATATTAAGTCACCACTTCCGATTAATGAACGAAATACGGATTATTTACATTATTCATGTCTGCTCCCTCGTTATGCGATCATCCGTAAGTCACGTAAAAATCCACGTTATCAATTTATAAAGTCACAGGAAACACTGAGGCACACTATCTTAGATAGTTCATTTGAATAACATTTCTCATTACAGGCTGAAATTTATTGATTCTGAGTATTTATCGTTTATTGTTCGTATGATAGAGCGCATATCACCAGAATTAACCTTAACATCGATCGCACATGCACATATGGCAGTGGTACCTCTGACAGTACGCAATCGGAAATGGGGGAGGGGGTGCTTCGCGCGGGAACGATGACTATCCTACCTAACACCTTCCCAATCAGAAGTTTCGGAAACTCACTACCTAAATATACGAAGAATGAAAGTTCTGGAGTCCGCAATCTGCACTTGGGGGCCATGTTTAACGATAAACATCCTAAAATCTCCCCAACCAAAAATGCCAGAAATTCACTACTAGAGTAAACGGAAATATGGAAATTACTCCCACCATTTTCCATTTTGTGGCTTTGTTACTACGCAAATGAATTTATGTTTTTTTTCGATGACTTTTCTTCCTGTGCTTTTTCCCCACGGTCCTAAATTGTACACTGCAGTAACCTATAATAGTTTTAGTGCTTCCTGCATTAGACCTAATGGTTTCTTTTAAGTCCCTGATCGTCCAACTTTGGAAGATTGTCCATGCACGCTGTAGAAGGAATAAAAACAGAAATTATAGGGAATTTTGTTTAGTTCGCTGGGAGCATTACACTCTTTCCATATTAACAACTTCATTCCCAAAACCACTGGCACTGAATATACAGTGCATCTTTTCAGTGAAGTCTCCAAGAGGGTTAATAGCTTTCTCCCGTCTCGCTTGTGTTGAATTCTGTCTGACTGTTTGCCAAGAACGCCTTCCAAGCAAAAGTCTTCCATCCTTTCCTGACACCCATCCTTCCTTCCTTCCTTTTCTCCCCTATAGCGTCTGTCTTCGGTTGTTTGTACACTTTCCAAAAATACTTTTTGGCCCACACATTGGAACTCCCGCAATCCAGTGTTCGAGGTCAGTGGCTCACCAGACCAGACATTCCCGACACCAAAACGCCCGTCCCTTCTACAACCCATTGTTTCTCTTTTAACGGCAACGTTCTTCAACCTCACGTCGCGTTTGTTGTGTTGTTGTGGTTCTAATGACGAAGATGTAACATGCATGATATAACTTGCAAAAGTGGTAGACATTTTACAACTAAGCATTTTCAAAAGCAGTTATTTTTGATACTTTTAAAGAAAAAAAATACGGTCTTGAACTGTATTCTTGTCTATGCTTGTCTTTAAATAAATACAGATGCAAACCTATTTACATTGCCTTTTGGACTTTTGTCAGACTGAGCGGGAATTGAACCCTCTACCTTCGATACCAAAGGCCGAAGCACTACTGCTCAGCCATACTGACACGGTCATACTGGTCTCAAAGATCGAGGGTTCAATTCCCACTCAGGCAGTCTGACATTGAAGTCCAAAAGGCAATGTAAATAGTTTACATCTCTATTTATTTATCACTTATTGAGCCGATTTGGCTTTCCGTCCACTTTATTAAATAAATATACACAATTCGTTGAAAATTAAAGGAAAGAGAAAAATAAGCCAAAGAGCGAAATTCCTACACTAGAAATAACGTGGTACTTAAGCCACCTTTTCTCAATTACGTTTCGTTGTTGTTTCGTCGGAAAGATATCGGATCACGACATTCCGACTAAACGTTCAGCACACAAGGGGGGGGGGGGGGGGAGAAGAGTTACTGTATTACGTTATTTCTAGTGAACAAACCTTTTTATTTATATTATCTTTTTAATGATTCTCATAGCACAAATCTGATAAAACAAGGGAAAAATACAATTTAGTCCGAGCAGAATATGTTAATCAAGATGAGATTTGGGTTCGAATTAAGACCTGTGGCTCCCTCTGCTGGAAGAAACGTGAACCTAAAATGGACATTTTTCTGAATTCCGTGAAATATTTTATGCAATGACTTAAGTTGTCTTTTCGCACTTAGTAATGTTCGAAACGAGGACAATAACTGGGCTATGGAAAATAATTTTTCGCTTTTAATTACGTGCAAGTTTTAAAGATGGGTGTTCACCATGGAAAAATAAGAATCTACCATGGCACCACCCAACGTCCACGTTATCGTTAACCTTTACAGATCGTTCTCTGGTGTCCGGTGAATACTCAGAAACTCCAATTCGTTTCGTTGTTTGAAAACATTTCTTTTTTTGCGTGCCGCAGTGTTTGAGAAACGGTAAACGTCACACGGCACAATCTCAAGATTTTCTTTTAGTGAAAGTAAAAATTTCGTGATCACGAATGAACATCAGAAACAATGAGGGGTACGAAGAGTTACAATGTCCCAAATATTCTATCTGATTTCATGCAACCATTCCATCTCGCCTATTAAAACTATTTGTGGATGTCTTAAGTGAGTCAGCGTGGAAGCTCATGTTTTCAAAGTGGCTACAAATCAACTTCTGTCTCCGAATAGCGTACCAACCCCACTGGATCACAAATGGGTAGCCGGACTGTGTAATGTAGTAATCCCCGGGTCCCCCCTGGTCTATGGACCATTCCACGTTTTACATCTCTTCCCTCCTTCCATTCTGTTCACTCAGATCCCATCTCCTCCAACATGCATACCCGCAACCCCGGGTCTACTCAACCATGCGAGACATACATAGCAACCCCGAGCGTTTGTCTTTGCATGTCAATCAAAGGTCTCAGTCTCACATCGCCGGGTACCAAACTGCGATTATCACGTTATAATTTTTTGTGGGTGCTGTCTCGTTCCTGCCTGTCTTTGTGTCTCGTTTTCCTGTATTTATCTGGATGCTTTCCAAGGAAGAAAGGCATTACCCCTAAAAATGGACCCATCCTCTCTCGAACTCAAACACAGCCTCTCCGAGAACTGCATTGATGACTCCAAGGGGGCAAAAAAATAAAACATTTGGATCCAATCCCAACGTAGGCTAGAGTTTTTTGACCCGCTCGAGACCCATAACTTTTGTTTTTTTCTCTTCTTTTTTCATCCCTATTCTACCCCCATCTTTCCCATCAGCAAAACCCTATCATTACCGTCTGGAATCGTAATTGCTATCGTCAATAATATGATTATTTTTTAACTTGAAAGACGTTTTGAGAGATGTGGCTCGTACTGTTTATATATTTTGTTTTTGTTTATGGGAAAGAGCCCGTCATTTGGGAAAAGTATTCCCTGATGAGATCACAAATGAAAGCAAACGCAAAATTGTACTTTCGTTCCTTTGCATTTATGAGAATAATGTTGAGAGAGTTCTTTTAAACACACAAACAGATTTTCTGGTACCAAAAAAAGAAAAAGCTGCAAATTTCTTTATAATACCAAAAAAAAGAGTGAGTGCGCATACTGATTTTTTTTTAATGAAAAACCCTGAAAATCACGCTAACGAAATAATATAATGCACGACTAGGGTAACTTACACTATATTGTTTATTATTATTTATTATTTTTATTTTTGCTGAAAGCTCTTGCAAATAAATGTCTTGGTTACTTTGACTGGAACTTCAAAACCCACCAAATCTAGCTAATTGGACACCTTTCTGCAAAAATGTGTCAACATAAACGTATTTTACAGAAAACTAGTGTTAATGTTCTTATTCATTCATTAAAAAATACAATGTTGTAGTAGAATTACTGTTTGTTTTTATATAGAAGAACAGTAATGCTACTACAACAATGTATTTTTCAATGAATAAAGAACATTAACGCTCGTTATCTCAACAATATGTTTATGTGGCTTGAAACATTTTTGCAGAATGGTGTCCAATTATTGAGGGAAAAAAATGATGAAAAATATTGCCCAACACACAAGAAAGCCTAAATCTGCTAACAATCAGGCATATCTCAGGCATATCTCATACCTGTCATGGGTTTACCAACTATTTGATAAAATGTTGCTATGAAATTATAAAATTACGAAAATCGAACCATATTTTTAATTGTTGTAATGATAAAAGAAATAAACAATCTCCTTGAAATTTTAGGAAAATATTCGAATTGACTATGAACTACAAGTCAGTTTCCCACAGAACAATAATTTAGGGAAGAATTCGTAAAATGAAATTATAACGCCGTAATTTCAAATTGTAGGACGTTTTGGTACCGAAGCGGACATTCGGGTATACCAATTTTAAATTCGACCAAGGCCAAGCACAACCATTCCTCATTTGGTTATTATTTTTAAAAGAAAACTATACACTACGTAAAACCTGTCTATCGTAATAAAAACAAAATACTTGTAGTCATGTAGGAATACGTTTAGCAATGACATTTTTATCATTCGACCATGCTTAAGAATTCTGTTTTATGAGAAACTAGTAGTTTCCTTAGCACAATCACGGTTCCTAGTAAGATATCCAAGCTAGCCCCTTTTTTTCAATAACTAGCATCCTAGTTCTTATCTATTTGAGGATAAGATTTCTCTCTCCGCACCCCCAGCAATGGGCATAGACCTTTAAACTTTGACCATTTTATTACCAAACCTCAAAGGCAGACAACAATACCAGTGATCTGTAAATACCAACATTAGAACATTCCTTAAAAAGGATTGTAACATTCTTTATTGTTTCTGCCTTTTCTCCCATGTTGACCTCCACTTTTTTAACAAATTTTTTACTTAAATATATGAGTTTAAAGTAACGTTTCATAGAATTGTAACAATTGTCTATGCCTCAAAAGAAACTCGCCCTACGATTTAAATTTTTCCACGCTCTGTCTCCAACGTGTAAGGATAATAAGGCACCTTAGTAACTCGTGGTTTTCTTAAAGGTGAATCTAAAAATCTTTGGAAAGTGAAAGGGTGTCTCATCTGCCCGCCCTTTGATATTGCGCTTCGTTCGCCCCTTCTGAAGAGAATGCCGCTCTTTCGTTGTTCCTCTGTGATTTGGCGGTCAACCTACCCGACCACACCCGATTTCAGGCTCACCTCAACGCCAAGAGCTACGCCCACAAACAAACGCTTAGAGAGGCGCCACAACCACTGAGCTTAATACTTGTTG
Organism: Lithobius niger; assembly: GCA_023313725.1. Taxonomy (NCBI): domain Eukaryota; kingdom Metazoa; phylum Arthropoda; class Chilopoda; order Lithobiomorpha; family Lithobiidae; genus Lithobius; species Lithobius niger. The sequence goes on from JAHWFP010056385.1 coordinate 37,158, forward strand.
TCTGGAGCGGAACTAACAAACTTAATATTGGCGACATGGCTAGAACGGTGCGGTTGTGGAAAATGATCCGGTAAAACCCACTTTGGTGGATGAGGAATCTTTAAAAGAAAATGGAAGACAGCCAGAGCATCTCCGTGGGTTGTATACTGTAGTTGCAAGCTTAGTGGAAAAATAAAAAAAAAATATATATGTTTTAGTTTATAATTTTATGCACGATTGAATATTGATTGGAAACGAAACAGAACAGTAGATGTTGTTCTGCACCCGGTTGTTATGACGGAATAGAAATGAATGTATGTGGGGAGGAGGGAAGTGGGATAACACCCCAACCAATAGTCCAACTCAGAAATATGGAAGTACCCTTTTTAAAGATGGGAAGGGGGCATTTGATATTTGGGGGGGGGGGGAGGGGAATAGGTACCACTGGCTAGTGACATATCGCCAACCACATTTTTTACTGGAATATACGATTTCTCCAAATGACTACTGTGACTTACTTTTTTCCGAGTCGAGAACTCCTGAAAGGACCGATCAAAATCGTATCATCGGTGTCGTGGTTGCTGTTTTTTTTTTTTTTCACGGAGCCGAACCAAACCGGGTTATCTGCCCCACTGTAGACGATGGCTGGGACAATTTAGCTGGAGAAATCCAAGCGGAAAACCCAGGATCTTTGACATGCCATAATTGACATGAGCATGAGATATGACACGGCCCTTGTCGTCCCCAAAATGCCAGGGGGCAGTGGACGGTAAACCATAATTAGTGAAAGGAATACCACAACGGCAGCCATGTTGTGAACAGGTCATTTCTGTTTCATCATCAATTAGTCAGTCATTTTCCTTTTTATATTGTGAAGCATGCTATTTGTGTTTCGATAGTAAACGAAGTAATACTTATTATACTTTTACATTTATTTTAGTAAGTAAGCTTATACAAAATTTTTATTTCTTGATCAATTTGTGATTTATACCAGTTTTAAATTCGTTCTTTAAACGGCTGCCAACCTTTAATCATTTCAATTCTATAAAAAAAGCACACTGGAATTTTTGACACGAAGTCAATTCTGAATTTTCAACAAAAACCCATTAAAGTACGTGCTGCCGCATTGTTGTAAGTTGAAAAGTGAAAAAATATGTTTTAAATTTCGTGTCGAAAATTCTAATGTTTTTTGTTAGGAACTTGGGTGATTAGAAATTTGTTAGAAAATTTAAAGCTTTTATATATCTAACAAAACTATTGAAGTTTAAACAAATATTGCGACTATCGTTATCGTGCATTCACAAATGAATTTTAAAACCACTTCCATTTTAAGTAATGCAGTCCCGATAGGCAAATGCACTAGCTTGTAAAACTATGATGGACCGCATCGAGATCAAGATAAAATAGGATCGAATTAAGAGAAATTAAACTGCAGCTGGCTGCACACCAGACTTCCCTGCAGTTTTGGACGCTACGAGAGGTGTTTGTTTATTTCGGAGAAAAATTGTATTTCCGTGTAAAATAAAAAAAAAATAAATAAATAAAAAACGAGTGGATCATACATTAGGTATACATACTTACAAGTGCGACATTCTCTGTTTTTATTAAACATTCCTCGATGAATCTATTCGTAGGCTGGCAGAACGAGTACAGCCTTACGTACAGTCACTCCAGATTGCACGTACGGAGAGCAGTGGTCATCACTCATTGCGGGGTCGCACAGCGAAGCCGACCTAGATAGAAACGAGCGGTGCTTTGCTTCAAACCACCCCTCAACAACACCTGCCTGGCGCTTCTCAATCTGCTGCTGTCGATACACCTGAGCGCAGACACCTTCACGCCACCAACCCTCAAACTACAGAATAAAAAAACTGTAATAATAATAATAAAGGAGCGAAAAATTGGCTAGACCTTCGCAATGACCGTGCCAATCAAGTAGCGAACCTCTATTTACTCTGCAAGGTACACCCGGGGGCCCCTCCCAATTGGACATGGCACAGTGCCAACACCTAAATACAAGCATGCACTCACACAAACGCCCACTGGCACATTGGATTCGCCATATTTCTCGCCCATCGCTAACGAATTCTGTAATCAAACGTGAACGACCAAAGGAAAATGAATACCAAAAAAATAAACAGAGTGCCGAAAAGGAATATTATAGGTTTTTAGTTATGTGTCGGGGGATGGCGACCCGTAAAAAATGGTGAAATTACATAGATTCCAGCCCCACCTGTGGAAAAGGGGATTTTTAAACAACGTTAAGTTTTAAGCCGTATCCTAAAACCTGACGTTATGCACCTGGAATGCTGAGTATTCTTGGCATAAAAAGCTTTAGGTGTAACTATGGTATTAGGGAGCGTTCACAAATTATGTAACACTATTTTTTTTAGCAATTCAGATCTTACGTCCCATATGAAAATACTTAACGTCTTCTTACTCTACCGCACCCCCTCACCAATTGTATAAAATTTGTGGATGAATTAGTTTTTTATTCTGCATTTAGTACCTAAGGGCGTATGACCAGAGATTTTGAAGAAAAAACGTTAAGCTATTTGCTAAAGGAATTTAGCAAAAGAATTGCGGAAAAAAA
>JAHWFP010056385.1:52459-103836 GCA_023313725.1 Lithobius niger
GCAAAACGAACGTATGAGCGGCGTGCGTTAACGCATCGTCCACGCAGGTATATATATATAAAATAGTTTGTTACAAATGCAACCGGAATGGCAAGGACCTGGTGGTCGCTAACTGCCATCCGACATGAAAATTAAAAATTAAAAATTACTAAGTTTAAAAGTTTAAAAAGTTTAAAAAGAAGACAATGGCTCGGCTGTAGAGGAAGGGTTGATGGAAGTAGGTTGGTGTCACGAATGCCTGTCCCCGATGGTATCGCCAAACGTGAGGGGCAATGCCAGGCATCGTTGTCAGTATTTCTTATACAACAATAAAATAATGCACCGTAAAGCTTGGCCAAAGCCATTTGTCAAACCTAATGTAAAAATAAAAAACGGAGATCGGTACCCATAGAAGTGCGATAAAAGCAGCAGGGTTGTCGGCTACTTATACTGTTCCCTTTGCATTAAAATTGTTTTTTCATTAGCATGGAGAGCAAATAAAGTGGATTTAAATTGTCATTTTATTTTTTCTCAGTGGGTCGTGTATATTCTGGTCTTTTCAGAAAATATTTAAGGTCTACCTCATTTAAGAGGTGCCGGAAAGTGTTAACATTTTTTGCGGTTACCACTTATGAAGGGAGCGAGTTCCATGGGTTTACTGCTCTCACCGCAAATAATGACCTACGCATCTCTAATCGCGCTGCCGGTTTGTTTGCAGTAGGTATGTGTGCAGTACCCAACAGATGTCACGTAAACCAAACCGCAAATGCGGTAACACAGTGTCAACGTGCGTTATAAAAACGCACATGTGCACCGGTACTTAGGGGAAACATTTTCTATTGTTTCTTAATGGGTTGATACTCGAAGGGTCTTACAACCATGAATTCCCGACAACACTTGCGGTATTGGATAGTGTATTCATTTACAACTAGCTGTACCCCCGGCGTAACATACGCAGGTCTAGCCGGTTCCCGCGTACCTAAGTGAAATACTTTGCTGGGTAGCACGACATGAAAATAACTTCGAGGCCCCCAGTCTGTCTCCCCTCCGGCCCCCTCTCCGCACATTTTCCAGGTGCATGGTCAGATCTCCCCCCCCCCCCCTGGGGGGCCGCACAGCTGGAGCTCTTTCCCCTCCCCACTGCCCCCCCCCCCCTCCGAATACCCCCATTGTGTGGTGTGGCATTTACAATACCTACATACAGGTTGGTATAGGCCGGGTGCCAGTCGCAATGTGGCCTTGGAAATCGGATCCATGGTGACCTTCCTTCGCTTTTTAGTGTTAGTTGAGAAGGAAAAAAGTTCAACTGAGTGAAGGTAACCAACATTTTAATAAACCCGAATTGATTCCATACATTCAAAAACCAGATGCTGAAACTGTTGCTTCGTTTGTTTAAGTTTGTTCTTCACCCTCTACCAAAGGAAGGAAAAAAAAAAGAAAATGTTCGAATTAACGTAATTTTCAACAGTTAAGATTAATTATCTCGGAGCTGAAAGGGATTGCGAGTTAATTCATATAACAAAAAAATCCAAGCTTCGAAATATTAAATAGCTAACTCACGACCATGTGAACATTTATTTTCAACAAATTTGCAATTTAACGAATTCGCAAACTTTTGGTTAGGTTACGTCCCGGAATTCAGCAGACGCGCTCGACTGTGTTTTGCTGATAGCATATTTTGTGTATAAATTGGTGGTCAGCAATTAATTTTATTGAAAACTGAAAATTGAAAATTTGTTAATGACACAAATGTACCCTCTCCTGACATGTTTTTTTTTTTTATGGTCGGGCAAAAATCATCCCAGCAGAAGGCTGATAAAGTGACTAAAGATTTCAAAAATGACATGTCTTCCATTATTTCAAGCATCCTGCGCGAAATAGCTTTTGCAACATTTACATAGGTCAGAATGAATGTAGCAAAACCGTTTTTCACGAGGGGAAAATTAGGAAAACGAATGCCTTTGCAACATTTGTACACTTTTGAACTAATGTTGCAAAGTTGAGCCATTCAGGCAAACCAACCAGGAGGAATGTACATTTGAATCAAAATACAAATATAATTTACAACACTTCTAGTACTGCTGGTCAATATGTAGAAGTATTGGATTTACATATTTTGTTGGGATAACGTGACAGGATTTGAGCTTAATTTGAAGGATTGGTTCATTCGTCGTGGTGGGCAGCTATGCCTGTGGCCCGGATTCGAATTCCGGTCCCGTCATTCTTATGGGGTGTCAGGCATGATTAGGACGAATTCGGTCTTGCCCTTCGTTTCCTTGGCCTCCTAATTTACCTAGATTTTTGGATATTTGTTTTATTGTTAATGCACTTGTTGCTGAAGAACATTATCAACAATCTTCTGTACTCTTATCTCTTTAAATGTATGTGGCTGCGGCTTGAGAAAGACTAACTTGTTAAGGAATCGCGCCGAAATAGAAACTAATTCCAAATTCCACGCGCCCCGCCACACACACACGTGCTTCGTTCATCCTAATCTCCCCCGCGCACCATTTTCTAAATAGTCTTCCATCTTGTGACGGCGTTAGGAGAAAAAAGACTCGACACAACAGGTGACGTCACACGCAAATGGGACGTCACATACTCTTTTGGGGAACGCGCCAACTTTTTTCTTTGGTAGTTTTTTGTTTTTCTGTTTTCGTTTTTTTTATTTTCTTCGTTTCGTATTTTGCTTTTCTTTTCCCAAAACAACAGACTAGTTTGCCGATCTATTCTTGTCTCTTACCCGTCAATCTCGAACCAACGCTCCTTTTACGAGAAAACGCCTCTGGCCGGATCTTTCTTGAAACTGTGCAAAACAGCGGAAATAATCTTGAAGGTTTCTCCCACCTTCACTCGGCGTCTGGTGATTGTAATCTCCAGAAAGTGCCACAACTTTTCAACCCTTGCATCTTTGTGGGGTGACAGTCTGGCGCCTGAGTTGGTATCTCCTTGCTGTTCTACTTTTAATTAAGACACGTTTCGTGAAAGACTCTTCTTGTACGAGGATAGCCCTCACTTCCGAAAAATGGATTCTTGTGACGAAACAGTCCACGACGTGTATTGCAACGCTTGTTATTCAACACTGTCAAATTCTCAATATCAAGATAGAAAAAAAAGGGCAATAATATAATTAACGTGCTTTTCAATTGCTGAGGTTTTCTCGGGACGCAGAGGGACAATTTTGCTAGGAAATACCTAAGCTCTTTTACATACCACAGTCGACATGTTCACGAGTACATTTCTGGGGCCAGATAGTCCGAACAAGATAGGAAACCATCCCCAGAACCGAGCGTTGTCTCTTTTCTACTGAAAAATTCTCACTTTATCGTTTGGTTTAGCTGATCAAAAATAGAAAGGGGCAAAAACCCTACCAGTGACAATCACAGACACAGTGAGAGACTCTGCCTCAGTCTTTATGGGAATTCTTTTTCTTATAATAATTTTTGGAGCTTTACGGTATCTGTAGCAATCTAGTTTATACAGAAACTCAATTTTAAATGTTACCAGTCAGTTTAGAGGCAGAAAGTAGTGTAGAAGGGGGGGGGGGGGGGGGAGTGCAAACTGGTGGGGATTCTAACCTGATAACCTCCCTTGATGACAGGAGGCAAGACAGTGTCAACAATACATTCCAAAGCTACTAAATAGAATGCATCACACACTATCCTGACAATGCGTTTAGCAGGCACAAATTGCTTTGGCCCCCAATTCCCTTTCCGATCAAATGAGTTGACTTCTGGCAGTTAGCTGACGTGTGCTGCTACCTTGACCACTATAACGGGGTAATTCTCATTAGTCACGTGTGCCAACTTTACGCCCTGGTATCGTCGTAAGTTTTACTGGCTAGGTTTTGCTTTTACTTACTCAAAAATTTACTTGAAAACTCAGTTAAAAACTGAACTAGCTCAACGACAAAAGCATTGAGAGTCAATTGCCGGATGGTTAAAACGAATGTTTGGCTCATGTGCTAGAGGTCCCGAGTTCGAGTCTGGCCTCAGCCTTGAATTGTCCTTATCCGTTCCGATAACCATGCACCTTAGTAGTGAAAAAAACGTTAATTCGAGTATTTCCCTTATTTTTATAGCAGATGCATTATGAGATGAGGCAGCGTGACGTTTCCAGTCGGGTGAAAAAGGCTTCGTTTGACTAGAAACCGTCTGTTACAGCTTTAAATATGACGTCACCTTTCCCTAACTCATAATGTGACGAGTATATGTATAATCACGTAAGATCTGCCCTAAATCGTTGGCTAATTGCGGCTCACGTTTTTGTGTGCAGCACTTTTCTATCGTGGCCAAGTATTATCACAGCAATCGTTCACCGCGGGCTACTCAGTAATAAACTGTTTACAAACGCCATCGAGTATATAAACAAACCATGGACAAGTAGAAGGGGGAGGCGTGTATGGGAAAAGTCGGGCAGACCAGTTCATTTTCATGATCTAATCATCTCTAGTATTTATAAAGGCGTTAAAAAATTCATTCACAACGTACAGAACGGTAGTCGTTGCGTAATTAAAATTAAAATTGCTGCCGTGTCATCTATCAACACGCGATTAGAAAAACGTGCTTCACTTTCCTTAAAGTGGGTCACGGTGCTGGCGAGTTTTAAAAACGTATGAATTGCTTCCTTGTTGTCAACGATCACGCGAGTTTTGAAGAGAAAATATGTAAGTGAAAGATAAAAGAAGTGACGCTAGGAATGTTGTGCTTCACAACCAAAATGCCTACAGAAACTGAACAATAGTTAGTACCTCAGGAAACCAGGTTCATATTATTTAGCATCGGAGAAAGAAAATTCCCGAATCAAGCTTTGTTAGGCTACGTGATCTGTTGGGAGGCGGACGGGGAAAAACTGTCCGAGCCAAAAAGGTCCGGGAAAAAAGTCCGAGGATAAGGTCTGGAAACCTTTCTACGGAACAAACTGTACAATAAAAAAAACAGAACATTTTTAGGTTAGATTAGGTCAGTTGCCTTGGCTCGAATTTCGCCTGCCAGGTAAAGGTGTTTCACCAGGACACGCATTTTTCTGCAATTTTTGTATCCCTTCAGCCTTACCCGTTTGTTTTGTAGTAGGATGGAATTAAGTTAAAAGTTAAGTTTGAAAGTGGGTTTGGCGTACCGCTAACAACGAGGATGTATTTAGAGTTGTGCTAATTAGCGACGATCGTCTGAAACAAAGTGCTGTTAAAATGTTCGTTAGTACTGACAATGCGGGGAGGAAACACGCGTTTAAAATAACAAGCGATTTTGTCGGCGTGCTGATGTTCTGCGCTGCACGCTCAAAAGCTTAAAAAAAGATTCCCTAACAAAAGCTTTTTTTTTTGGCGTGTTGTGGGGAGGCAGCCCCCGCCCGGGGCCCCCCGCCCCCCCCCCCAATACAACCGAAGTAAAAACTGAGCAATTTGTCTTTCTCTGGAGAGATGATCATTGGACTGTCTTCTCGAGTAGGGTAAGCCAATAAGGTGCAGACTTAAACCTAAACTTTAAACGGTTTTATGTTTTCGGAAAAAATACCTTAAGAATACACCACCACTTGGCTAAACAAAACCAAAAAAAAACCAGCAAGTTTAAAAAGTGTTGGTAACCCAACTACATGCTGAGAACAACATGGGTGTAAATGCATCGACAACATCTGCTCATTTGACTTGCCCGGTAGATAATTACATCATAGAAACAAAAAAATGGTGAGGGAATCCTCCGATTCAATACCATCAGAAGCAAAGATGGCTCCCAGGGAGTTCCTAACCCCAGCAATGATCTTTTAACCACGGGTATGCATTAACGATGAGTTAAACAAATACGGATACAAACCCATTTATGTTGCCTTTTGGACTTAAATATCAGACAGCCTGAGTCGGGAATTGAACCCACGACCTTTGAAACCAAATGCCAAGATTCTTCCGCAGAGCCATACGGGATCAGAGGTAGAATCTTGGCATTTGGTTTCAAAGGTCGTGGGATCAATTCCTCGCTCAGGCTGTCTGATATTTAAGTCCAAAAGGCAACGCAAATAGGTTTGTATCCGTATTTATTTAACCTTTCTTGAGCCCATTTGGCTTTCGATCATGTTAACGATGAGGTATCACAGTTGGGAGGAGAAAGATGGTGACAACCATTTTGTTTCTGTATAATAATTCGCATGACAAAAACTGGACAAGATTTCTCAGCCTTTCTATTATTAGTATATGCTGCCCAAATAAAATGGTTTTGATATATGCATTTTATTCCAAATTTGGTTGATTTGGCTTTCATGCAAATATGCTGACTCGTTCCGGGAAGTCGTCATATTGGATTGAGTGCTAAGATGACATTAGGGCGTAAATTGCATCTAGTTTATGTTATTGATATTTTTTTTTTACAATAATTTTAGCTTAGTTGCATGCACAATGTTCGATCAAAGGATTAACAGTATAGATCAAAGCTTTTGGCTTATCAATTATGTTTATCATTATGAACTAATTGTGCCATAGTTTTTAACAACACTAGTAGATTTTATCTTTTTAATTTCTTTATGCCAGTTCTTTTTACAGCAAATCATGAGGAAGTGTTTTTATGGGTCATTCACGTTTGAATGTTGTATCCTTCCCCCCCCCCCCATTAAAAAAATAGTCTTTTGATACTTTTTGTGCGTTTAACTTATTGTTTATTCCTGTATATTCACTGAAATGACTTGTTTCAAACGGTTTTTCTGCTTTTTGTGCGACTCCACCCACGCGGCAGCAGCTATAGGTTTGCCTTTTTATATCATATTTTTCTTGTTGTAAATAGTACAGAATACAAACTCAGCCTAAATGTAGAATTTATAGCCGAGAAGGGGGGGGGGGGGATGGGGGGCATGGGGGGGGGGGGGAGAGAACACCTAAAGACCCTCTGACAAAATATGGGTTGTAAGTCATTTTACTCACATGAAATCTTTTTGGTGATGGTGGGGGTTGGGGGGAGTTTCATTGGAATTTTTACTTACGCTGTTTAACTCTCCTTTCTTGTTCACCTTTTCCAAATTGCTACCGGTATTTTCTTTTAACTCGAATCTATTCGTGAAAATGACTTTTCCAGGGAAGCGAGATTTGAAAAGTCATTTAGTGCTTGTGGGGTGTTGGCGGTGAAGTGCGCCCTGCGGCTATCCGCACTTACCCCACCTTTTAAAGGCACCAATTTCTCTCATTACTGGTAAAGTGGCAATTACCGATAACATACATCATTGCTGATGATCGACAATGCGCCTGGAATTGAAGGTGGACAAGGTTCTTAAGTGCGGATGTGCAATTCTGTGCGTTTAGCTGTTATTAAAGTTAGAACGTTGCTCAGTAGAAGACTCATCACTAAATAAACGTTCATAAGTCGTTGCATAAGGTACGAAATCTAAAGCGAGTTAAGTTTTTTTTTTCTTTGGATGACTCACAAACCCCTTCAACTGCCACGTCACAGAACGGATTCACGTCAGCATGTCGCAGCAGAATTAAGAAGACGTGACCGAATTCGAACCTTCAAAATCACTCTTGACCATCTCTGCTGAGCTAGCTTTTCCCCGACGAAATCAACCTTGTTCCCGAGTAGGGGACCTAATCCCCTTTCATCCTTCTCTCCAATATGGTGGCTGAGGGATGACAAGAGCTTACTCTAGTTGCTTGAAAGAGCTGAACGGGTGGATGACTGGAAAGGGAACCCTGACAAAGTCCCGGCCAGTGTGTGCTGGCCTGGATGGAGTGAGAGGCTACTACGCTCAGCGACTATTGGTATATTTTGAACATTATTTCTTTTCCGTACAATGATCGAGGTTTCCCGGTTCGAATCCCCGAGTTTGCCCCTTCATGTTGAAAATTGAGCCGGTTCATGTATACGAGCATTAGTGTGCTTCAGATGACTTCAGACAACAAAAATGTACTTAAAACAAATATTGCTAAGGAGGATCCTGGAGAAATGAGCAGCAGCGTGATTTCAGGCTACGGACATAAATGTCATTTCCGTATGGCAAATTCAGATCATAGATTTTCTCACTTTCATTTGCCTTCCAGCTCCTGGACTGAATAAACAACACCTTCTCTCCATCGAACGCAACCGATTGCCAACTGGTCGACATTCAACTTCAAATTGGTTTGACCTAGAATTTTTCGTTGGCAATTTTCCTCAACTTCCGCGGTGTCGCTGGTTAGCTGGCTCAGTGAACAAATAACTGTTGGGGGAGGTATACAAACCAGTCGGCCATTCATCTTTAACTGCTAGCGTATTTTGATATTCATAACCGCAAACATGACAAAGGATACACTATTTTAGGGTTTTTATAGGCTACAACAAATCAATTAACACATATTTAAAATGGTACCGAGCAGCGTTGCCCCCAACAGGGGTGAATCCAGCATGGCACGGCCATAACCACCCCCTCACCTTCCTGCTTTTTTTAAAGAAAGAATAAGTTCATTTTTAGCATCAAGACAAACAAATACATTAGAATACGAAAACTTTGGTGCATCACCACACCCTCCGTAACTGAAGCCTTGATCAGCTTCTGGATTCCAGTCAGAATTATGAATGTAACCCAATCTAGAACTCATGCGAAAGAACTCAGTCCTCGCCCTAAGATTTTTAAAAGTTTTTCCGTAAAAATTAAGAGTTCACTGACGTTTACTAGGAGCCACTTTAAATTTGATTTCCCCCCCCCCCCCAACAATTCCCATTTGGACAATTCCAACAGTACCCTTTGGCACCCCATGCGAACCAGGGGTTTTGTGAATGGACCCTTTAAAAAGTGTCTTCTCGCCAGTGGTCACCAGATAAAAATACTTTCCACAAACCATTGGCTATACCTCCGCAAACAATGGACTGTTTGTTCTTCTTCTCGCCCTTCTTTATTACAATATCTAAACGAAAACAACTTTAGGCATCAGTCAAAGATGCCTAGCAATAATGAGGGTAGCCAATTCCCCTTGTTTAGTTAGCCGCTCTTTGGCTATGGGAACCAAACGACAAAAAAAAAAGCCGACCATTTTTTTCTGCCTCATTTGCAGCAACAGTGGCTTCTTCACTCGACACCCAAACGGAAGGAACCCCGAGCCCCTTTCTGTTTCCTCACAAGCCTACACCCCCACCCCCTCCCATAAAAAAAAAAAGACCCAACAATGAAAATAACTGTTTTCCTCCCTCCCCTGGCCCCTTCACCCCAGATCATAAACCATTCACATTGCGTTGTCTTTTATTGCGGCTGCCTGATACAGGGAACAGTAACCTAAGCTAAACAAGTTCCAGCCAGCTTAATTGCCCTGCTTATTTTCCATTATTGATTCTGCAGTCAGTCATGGTCCCCCTGTGCCGACATCTTCACAAGAAAATCGATTACAACACACGAGAAAAACAAAAAAAAGTGGGTCCCTCTCGCTATATAAAGATTATATTGATGCCACAGGTCTTACACAGATTTCACACGTTATACATAAAGCGAACCGTACCCCGAACTAGGCTGCACTTTCCCGCAACAGCATGGTACGGTACAGCTCGATAAATTTATTTAGGTGTGAAATCCAACGGTGCCGAGCCGCGCTACGAAACGCGCTACTAACAATAACAACAATGGTTTTAAGCCTGGGAGATGATGGGTGGGGGGGGGGGGAGCATGATCAAGGCGTGTTACGGAGTTAATTGTCTTGTGGAGGAACCTGAATATTAGTAAACTGGCAAACGAATGGCTGACCACATTCTGAAACATTTTATTACGTACGAAATCAAACCGTGCGCGAGATATGGCCGCCATGCTCGAGATTGTCATGGCGCGGTACAGTGCAGTTCGGCAATGACAAGCTTTGAATTATAAGGTGTAACATCGGTCTTGGTGACTAAGTTCATAGACAAAAAGAAATCATTCCGTGTGGTTGCTTGAAGTTATAAATCGCAGGGGCGGATGAACTTTTTGGTGCTGCGGTACCCCCCCCCCCCCTCCCCCAAGCCTGCAACACTTCCTGCTTAAAAAAAAGCGATGCGCCTATGTAAGTTTAGAACTCCTTCTGAGGTAATTTAATCAAAGAAAGGGAGAAAACGTTCACTGTTTAATGACGGTTTTTGATTACGAGAAAGGATACAACTTAATTTTCAGCACCAGGGCAAAAATAACATGTTTTGATACGATAATTTTGGCACAACAAACACTTGATGCAATCCTGGAGTCACCCTGGTAAGTGGATACGAACATTATCAGTAACCTGAAAGGGGACCCTGAGAAAGTCCCTGCCAGACCCTACTCATCAGGATAGTGTGACAAGTGACCCAGGTCCTTTAGCAACTACGGGATATATTGTGGCTAATGTTTGAGCCTTGTCATGATGAGGTTTCTCGGTTCGATTCCCTGGTTGTCCCTCTCCGTACTACACTTCCTTTTGCTAAGGATCCGAGAAATTAATTTGCAAAAATAGGTTGTTAACAAATTTTGTGTGCCAGAAGATACTAAAAGAACGACCGATGTGTTTCAATATTCAACCAAGTGGCTTAAAAAAGGGAAAAAATTATACGTTTCTGAAAACCTCAGAATGGGTTAGTCCACACAAAAATGAAACTCGCTGAAAAGTATATCCTCCCCCCTCCAATTTATTAACGTTCGCTTCACATCTCAAAATTTCACAGCTAGCCGTCTGACTTAATTATATTTAAAATGTTATGAAAATATTTGACTCATGAATATTTAAAGAATTTTATCGTGATAAAGACGTGAGAATATTGGCCGGTTGAATCACGCCTTCCAGATTCTTTGATGAGTGAGGGGCAAAAAAGAGGGGTGGTCAGGAGGGGGTGGGGAAGGAGGATGAAGGATAGTACGTAAGAGGATGGGTGCTGATGTAGGAGATAAACAAGATGATTTCGAGACGAGTCTGCCAAAGAAAAGATCCTTTGTTCAAAGACCGCTAGAGATTACAGCTCTAAAATGGGTCTGTTGTCGGCTAAGTTTAGCCCCCGAACCTTTTTCGTGATGGTAAAACCGTGGGTGCCCAGTAATGCCGCACCGTGCCGCTAGGGGGCAAGAACAGTAGCCTCAACAACAAGATCGTTTGGCGTTTGGGGGGAATGAGATCTGGGAACGGGGCTAGAGGACAGTTCTCGTTGAGATGGAACAAGACTTTCTGTCCTCATATCCGTGTTGGTAAAATGGGTAAAGGTTAAAAGGTAAAAAAGACATCCTTCTTTCTTTCAGTCATTTAAGCCTGCTTAAACTTTGTTTTGCTTACAAACAAGAGACATGGCGATATTGTAGCCTGAAGGGTGGACGAAATGTTGTTTGGGAAATCGTTAATGCCACTTGTAGCTTTTTTTCTAGTCAAAGTAGATTAAGAACTCCTCTTCCAAACCCTAAACCTCCACCCGGCATCATTCATCGACTTTTTTGAAGTCGGTTAACTAATTGTGTAAGGAAGTTCTAATTTTTGGAATTGGAGCACAACAACTAATTGTGGAAGGAACTTCCAACGGCCCACAATACAACATGAAAGAAAAAGTATCAGAAATTTCCACATGATACATTCCTGGAATCGGATGTAGTATAAAGAAGCAGCTGAAATGATCAGTGATATTCACAGATTGATCAACTCTGACATGTAGACCATACTGGTGTGACGTATGATATCTTCAGCGGATATATTCAAAAGACACACTTTCTCCTTCAGTGATCACGGGTTTCAATTTCCTTGATTGTACGACAAACTTCGCAATGGAATTAAATAATCTTGCCATAATCTTCAAGCCGTGGTGTTTGATGTACCATAAACAGTGTTAAATTTACCCCAGAAGGGAGTATGGGTTCCTGTTTTATCAGGTACCTCTGTTGTTACTTTGAACTAAAATATTCCCCCATTTTTTTTCTGCTGATGTGTCCGTGCTAACGGCGGTGGGAGTTAGAATGCCTATTCACTATCCACACATGATAAAAGGACCCAAACCCAAAACCCAAAACCCAAAACCAACAAATCAACCCTCCGGTTACAGAATTGGCCGGGGAAAATAAGTTGATGGGTTGGTGATGGATGGGATGACGACAGTTGGGGTTGGGCTTACGTTAGCTGCCTCACTGAATAACACGGACACAAACAACAAAGGACGTGAAAGGGGTTCTGGTTCTATTGAATCAAACGGCCCGAACGGATAGTCACTTGCGAGCTGGTAGGCCGCAAACAGAAACCTAACTTATTCAGCTGTTGCCAATCTGCATGAAGGCACATGAAAAAAAAACTGGTTTGAGGTTAGCTATAGAAAGCGGAATGTTTGATTGGGACTTGAGGAACTTGTGTTTGTACAGCAGTGGGAAAGCGATGAAAGTATATTACTAAGAGGCCGCAGCACTCGAAGGAAGCGACGGTATCAAACGTGATGCACGGTCGACTGGATACGCGACATTATCAGGGAATGTGTGTGATGCACGACTTAATCAGGGAACTTGGCATTACATGCCTGACTGAACAACCACATAAAAATTTACACGTGCAAGTATTTTAGTTTTGAATAACAAATTTAAAGTTTGAACTTAGCATGTCGAACTTAGCAAGTTAGACGAGCCATGATTACAAAGCAGTGACCGAAGGAGCTAGGTTTGCGAGCTTTCAAAAAAAGACAACCGAGTAGCAACAATGGAGAAGAAATTAGTATATAAATTAATCGGAAGATTACTACTTTATAAAGCGAGCATGGCGGTTAAGTAAACCAGAGGTGGGAACGCCAAGAGTGCATGAAGAATACGATGTCTCGAAGTAACTAATTAGTTCAATGTGTATCGTTAAGTGCAAATTTGACGAAATCAGGAACTTGGTTTTCAACCAATATATGGAAATAAAGTTAGAACATCGTTTAGACTCTATCTAGTATCAGAGCAGCACAACTGATTTACCAACTGAGCTATCATTAAGTGAAAAACCAAGCCTTTAAAAACTTCCATGTAAAGTGGAGCATTTTTGTAGTAATTAAACTTTGTAATGCTCCTGGAATGGAAATACCACTGATAACTGACCACATATGATATTATCAGATAATTTGTTCGCCAAGGCCCCTCCATCTTGTTTTTAATGCAACGTGCTATTGCAAATATCACTTGATGTATAGACCCATTTTTCTTAATCATTCGTTCCATTCCCAAACCAATAAAAACACCTCGCGTAAACTCTCAGCCTTTTTTTTTTCTCATTCTGGACTGCAACTCGTGGTTATCTAAAAATTATCGATACTGGTATAGGATTTTGTGGCATTACTACCGGTAATAACTACAATTTAGTTCATGTTTGCAACGCGTTCTAACTTTGAAACATAAAAATAAAGCGAAGTAAACAGTCACAACTTATAAATTTATTCCCCTGCAAAATACTGGGTCTTTAGCTTCATATTGCACTTGAATTATTTTCTCAATGGGACACAGTTCAGAGATGACGTGCTATACTTTCTGGTATGACGAGCTGGGGGAGACGAAACACACATATTTCCAGTCTTTCCCTCGTAAATGAAGATATTTTTAGATGGGAGTAAAGCTTTTTAGCTTCTGTTCCTTCAAAGACTGCAAATCTAAATGCGACATGAGGGGGAGGGAGAAAGAAACCATCCAAGTCTCCTATTTTCTTGCTGAAAACAAACGTTTACGTCTTGTTTATGCCGTATGTCTGGGACGCAAAAGATTTAGGAGACTCCTAAAACTCTGTAGAAATGATACAAAGTCTAAGACTGATAAGCCAAAATGTATGACTTGTGAAGGATATGCAGACATGCCACACTCATTCCAGTCAACACTGAAATGTCACGTTTAATAAACAAAACGTAAAAATATTTTGTGAAGAAGATTAGCGCTAGATGAAAACAAACATTGATTAAGTGGTGGTTTGTGTCACTCGTTTGTAATCGATTAAATCCCGTGAAACATTTTTATAGTTTACCACTCGTCCAGCAGACCACGAAATTGGCCACAAAACAAAGGAGTTCAATCGCGTTACGTAGTGATCGCCTATGAGTGCTTTAATACTAACATCCATCACTAAACGTTGGTGCAATGGCTTTGAAAGTATGTCGTCAATTTGCATTGTCGCCATGTCAACAACTGTGTATACCCCCCCACCCACCCAAAAAAAAATCCCTCGTGTCAAGATCGTTCCAAACCTTATCGTTGAATTCAGTAACTAAGTTCGACAATCGCGTATAAACGTTTTCGATTTTTTTAAAATTACATACATCATATAGCGTTTATACGTAACGGATCTCAATAGCTATTTTCGTGTTCAGACGTGTTTTCGTGTTTGCACAGGTCCAAGCCACACGCTTTATTGCACATTTTTCACTATCGTCCAGTATATTCAGAAATCTGCTAATATTTCAAACTGCAGACAAGCCACGTTTAGATTGGGACCTTTCACCATATCTGTTCGCAGCTTGAATTGTTTGCACCCCTGAAAAATGTTAGAAAATGAATGGAACATTAAGAATAAAGCTTATTGCTTATGTAATGCCTATGGGAGAAACCTTTTTCAGGTAAAGTTGGCTTAGCAAAAGCAGCTCCATATGAACGAGCAAATTTCCTTGAAGTGTTGGTTCTTTTCTTCTAAATCAGCTTTTACGTCTTTCTCAAACCACAACTTGAGATCTCCATTGAAAAGAGCATGATCCCTTTTTCTAATCCTGTTTGGAGCAAGGGTCAGAATTTTCTTCTGACACTTGAGACAGGTTTGGCCAGCGCCATTCTCTCCTCAAAGTTTCGTGCAAACACTTCCAGACTTTAATCCAAGCTCCTCTATCATCTTGGCACAAAGAAAACCGCCAGACAGACTCCACCATTCTTGAAATAAAGATGGCCGAGAAATACCGTTGAAGAACCATCCTTTCCCCTTTAGAAAGATTTCTTTATTTTTCAACCGAGTTTTAAAACGGCAAACCTTTTTCAAACCCTCCTCGTGTCTGCAAGCACCCTATTGAAAACCGGAAGTGGCTCATCTTAGAATCATCCATCTATTGTTGGTCAGTTCCGTCAGGGGTGATTAAGACTTGTGGTTCATTTGACCTTTGCTGTGCCATTGTATGGGGGAGGGGGGGGGCCCCCCCACCTCACACCACAAGGGAGACAGACACACACTTGGCAACGGTGGTCAGGCGGAAATTCACCATTTCTAAAGACCAATATTTGTTTTGGACATGGTTGAAGGCGGGTACATAAGTACTGGTTATTTAATCTAGTTAGTTACGACACGTGTTTTTAATGGGGAAACATTTTACAATTGCATTAAAGAAACGCATCAGGATGTGGTTAAAAGCTTTTGTTAATCTTTGGCTGATTTACGACATAAGCCAAGCTATACATTTTTACTGTAAGACCAGCGATTGTCCTTCCATTCCCAATTTTGTAAGATGGTTGTCGTTGAGAATGACTGAGACGAAGCAGATTTGTCTTTGCAGTTACTCCTAACCTCTCCGTCCTTTTTGCTCGAGGATTAGTGAACCGGACTTGTTTGATTTCCTGGTGCCGCTTTTGGAATCCATTCTGTGGCTTCTTCGGATCTCGACATGCGCATTTTTGGCTTCATTTCCGTCCCTTTGGTTCCCTATCTGGGCTATGTCCACATCCCAATATGCATGTGGAGCATCTGTAGCAATATCTTTCTTACCTCTGCTTTTATAGTGTTCCGTAAGGAAGACATTGATTGTTTTTACCCCACGTTTATGCAACAATGCACGCAATTGGGCACTTAATGCTACTAAACTATTGTGAAGCATCTTTAGTAGTCGCTTCTGTAGTGAAGGCTTGTCCCCTTGGTTACCTCGCGGGGCCACGCCGTCACAATTTTTAAGTTGGGAACACCTCGGAGGCAGCCAAACGGCTGTTCTTCTGCAGTGTATTATTAAAAGTGTGTAAGTGGCAGTTGCCACTTGAGTACCATGAGGCATAGACATGTGTCTCTCTCTCCATGAGATAAAGGTGCCATTAGCCAATTTTGTGTTGAACAGAGGTGCTGATTGGTGCCACAAACGGGAACAAGCCATCATAACCTACATGTGCCAATGATCAGTTAGGATAACATAATAAAGCAAATCAGATACCCATATGCAAGAACAATTCCATGGTGCTAGAGCTCTTCTCTTAAGCAGCTGAAATTACGTATCATTTTCTTTGACTGACAGTTTAGCACGTAAAACACCTACAACATGTAAAAATCATGATTAGAAATAAACTCCGCAACAGTCACCCTGTGGTACCACTTGACACAGTTGAAGATGCTGCTTTCCAGAAAGCATTGGCGACGATACAAGAACAGATGCATGTGGTTCTCTTAGCAGGAAACTTATGTAGAATACTAGACGTAAACCTGCATTCAACAGTTGGGACAATTAGTTTTGAAGACGATTCAGACTTTTTGGTTATATCAGTTCATTGCTTCATGATATAAGTTTTGTAGAAATAGGCCACTTCAGGAATTAAGAATTTTTAAAACCCTTAAGCCACTAAAGTTCCAGAAGTTTTGCTCTTTGGACAGTTTTCCAACACTAGCATAATACCTAACAAATTGGAACACATAGCAAGCTTCGACAGCTGTGCTTCACGAATAACCATTATCGATGGATTTAGTATAGATTATAAGTACAGAACATTACCACCATATGCCGAGATTTTCCCACACATCAACAATGAAGCAAAACGAATGGCGACTGCACATTAATCCAAATCAACATTCACTATTACTCTGACCACGGTCCGTAAAAGGTCAATCAAAGACTGGACAGATGTTAGTGACTTTTGGTAAGTGGAGGTGGGTTGTCCAACAGCAGTTCCGTGACGGCGTTACTTAATCAGCGGTCTTCACGCGCATTTTCCGACATCTGTTTCACATTGGACACCATTAAGCCTATTATGTGTATACCCCACGTGTCTTGAGGGACCAACAAAGGGGGTCTCTCACGCCCCCGCAACCACCAACGCCGCCCACGCACCAACCTTGCCCCGCGAGATCTCTTGCTTCGGTCGATGACGTCATTGATGTTAGACTAATATTATGGATGACATCCAGCTGTGACGACAAGGAAAAAAAGAAGGGAAACTGTGACGTAGGAAGTTGGCGTGAATAAATAATCAGTGTGTTTAAGTACTGCCCGTATAGGGAACAGCGCCCACCAAAGGTGTCTGGAAAAGTCAAATGTTAAGTTTTTGCGTAGCCTACAGTATTGTTTGGTTTGATGAAGAAGGTGACGTGCACGCCGGATATAGTTAAATAAATACACATAAAAAAGGGTCTCACTTACGTATGCTACGCTTGGAGAAACGCAAAGCACGTAGGCTATAATGAAGCCAAACCGCCTAAATAAAGATGAATCGAATTTGAACCTGTTTTTGTTGCCTTTAGCTATTTTTAACTGTCAAGAAAGGAGTAATATAACATACGACTTTTCCGTTCACCGACCAACACACTTCTGTGGCATACTGGTGTGGAAATTCCAGTGAATTTTCAGTGAGATTTTAATGTATACATTATTTTTTGGCGACGCTAACTACCCACGAGATGCAAAAAAAAAACGTAGTGTATCAGTATATCGTCGCTCTTAGGGCCGTGTTACAGCCATGAAGCTTTAGAGGGAACCTTAAACTATGAAATAATTTGAGTGAACATTAGAACTTCTATTCCTCTTGCAGAGATGCCGACTGATTCTACCCGCCCTCAAAAAACCAGAACTCTAGAACATAGCTAGCTAAGCAACCACCAGCAAAATGGTTCCCCAGTACCATCTCCTCGCAAAACTCCCCCCCCCCCCCCCCCATTATTCCTTCTTCACTTGTTAAACGTGGCATCGAATACATGGTAAAATTAAAATTATGATCAAAGACTATCGAGGTTGCTGTGTGTCAAAATTAGTCTAACGGAAAATAAAAAGGGAATAATTTGTGTGGAATGTGAATAAAGGTCAATGATTACACAAAAACAGTGATGTTTGAAGAAAGGGATATGTTATTTACCTAATGTCTCCGGCAGTGGAGTGGTCCCCCCCCCTCTACCCCCTGTGGGGCCCCCTCTCCAGTCATTATCGGTCTTATTCAACCGCACAGGGATCAAAAAAAAATGAAACAATATAACGATCAATGAAAAAAACTTAAAATTGTTTTATACACTACAATCTCCCCAAAACAAAAGTAGTTAATTTTTCGGCCATATGGAGTTGTGATAGCAAACAACAAGCTCTTGCGTCAAGTTAATCCAACTGAGTATTAGATTAAATTTTTTATTTTTTTATTTTTTTTATTTTTTAATTAATTCTGAAAAGCCTTATGTCAGCCGAAGCAATTGGTGCTTGTATGCCTGAACCGGCCCCATTTTGAACATTACCAGATTTTTTTTAGAGAAGAAGAAATCTGATAAAGGGAGGTGCCAGCCCGGGAATTCGATCCGGGAAACCTCCGATCATTGTCGGGGCCGAAAGATTGTCCAGAATTAGCCAGAATACATCCTATAGCCGCTGAAGGAGCATGGTAGCCTCTCACGCTACCCTGGCCAGCAGCCCTGGCGGAGACTTTGCCAAGGTCCCCTTTCCATGGGTTCGACCAGATCCGCAAACCTCTAGCAACCAGGCTGAGCTCTCTCACCGCTCAGCCACAATGACCACGATGATAACAAATGGTTAAATAAAAACGAGTTCGATGGTTAAATGAAAAATCGGAAAGTTGCTTACTCCGCAATTTTCAGCTATTTCATTTAACATTTGAAGTCTTAGTGATAAAATCCAGTTTTCTTTGGGGAGGGGGTGGGGGTGGGCTTTAGTAAGTTCCCATTATTAGATTTACGCGTGTCTTAAGTCTTTTCAGAATAAACAAAAAATACAAAGGATATAAAAACTGGAATCCTGTCATTCCAGGCAATAAAATGTTTAAAATGCTACAAAATTCAAAAAAGGGGTTTTACAAAGTAGTAGGCCAGACAATTTCAGTTTAACGAATTAAAACAAAACGTTTCTCAGCTTGGGCTTGTAGGTCGGCATAATTTTCATTTAGCGGAGAGCTTTTCATCATTCCATTGTCTTGTCTAAACGAATTACTGCGTTCAATTTCCATTCAGACAGTTTCAGTTTCTTGCCAAAAAAAAAAAATAGTAGTAATAATAATAATTCCATCAATCTTTTATAATACGAACAAATGTTTTTCCGGCAGGTAATTAATGTTCCGGCATTAAAAATAATCCCTTCGGATTATTTGGCTGACAATATGTTAGGAAGAGTTGATTTACGATGCAAGTTAGAACAAGGGTGACGCTTCAAATTAAATCGAAAAATAAAAAACTTGCATCCCACGCAGCGCGATTTGGAAGTCGGCGAAGCCTGAAAGACGCATTTGTGGGCGAGAAATAAAACTAAAAAAAGATGGTGCTTTGCCATTAACTAATGCAGCTGGTTGAGTGACAGAATCGTTGCAATGAAACATACGACCCAATTCTGTTTTTGATGAACTAGTCTTTTTTTGTTGTCAGACTTAACCTTTTATGTTAGGTTTAATTGATGCTTTGTAATCTCACCAGTGAAAAGCGAGTTGCGAGCCACAGAAAGCACGGTGAAAGTGTCGTCGCTGTGGTAACGTCCATCGACCAAGCTACTAGAACTATGGCATTATTTTGTTAACTGCCGTTAATTATTGATCCGGAACAGCAAAAAAAAAATAAAAAATTTATACACACGGTGTTCCTAAACGAAGTACGGTTCCCATGAACATATTTTTAAGTTCAATGTGTATTTTTAAGTCCATGAGAGGACCCCCACCCCCTTTGAACTGAGAAAAAGTTTGGACTTTTTGAAAGGTATTTTTTTTAATACACCCTGATTAAGTTTATATTCCAATTAAGGAAACAACTTTCCTGGCAGCGTCTGTACGTTCATATTCACTTTTTCATAAGGAATAGCAGAGTATAAGATCTACACCATCTTCAAGTTTTAGATTAGCTTATAGCTTTTCGCGAGCAAGATTGCTTTCTAAAATACACCGTTAAGAGTTGAGCCGTAATAGGGAGGCAAAAAGTCCTTTATGACATCAAAGTTCTATCGTCTTATATAAGTCTAATTGTTCGAGATTCGATTTGTTAGAGATTGCCATGAAATTCCAGATAGCATTCTTCTACTCTTCACTTTGCAACTCAAGATCATGTTCATCAGGTGCCTTTCAAGACTCGAATTCACCCCGAGCGTTACTACCTACTTCTTGGTTTACATGTTTTTTCATGTTGGTTTTTCGTGTTCCATGTTCTCATCCAGATTTCTAGAAAGGTTGTTATGCAAAGAGAGAACAAACTCAATAGTGCCCATACACCTCAAAAGGTTTATTCAGAAAAGAATGGTTTTCTTTTTATGGTAAACTAACTGCCATGTCCTCCCTGAGAGGGTAGCAATTTTGGTAATCCAATTGTAATCGACAGTATTCCTTGATTACGGGGCAGGTGAGAGGTCTGGTGGTTTGCACGACTGTCTCGTATGCCTGAGGTTCGAGCCTGACCTCCGCCATCCCCACGCATTTGCTGGAAGATTAGGGCCCTGTGATGCCTCGTGCTCATGTTGATTGTGGGACGTAAAAGATCAAAATAATATCCGATTAGAATTACCTAGTAAAATTGTTCCTCTCTCCTTATGGCGCCATGGCCATGCCTGGGAGTGCGTCAATCCTTCAAAGTTTTACTCGGTAATCATCAGGTACTCCTAGTAATCCAATCTTCAGTAATCAGCAGTATTTCTAAGTATAGATATGCAGGAAACTCAGAAAAAAATGTGTGTGCTTTTCGACATCACTGGTGTGCGGAGCGCAACAAGCGTCCCTCCAGTGACGATTGGAAAAGTGTATGTTTACATATAGATATTGTACATGTGTGCGTGGTAAATGCTGCCTATGAACGTTTCCGTTTGGCCGTGGTGGTATGGGGCAGCGGTAGAACCTTGGCCTTTGATTTCAATGGTCGTGGATTTGCTTCCCCACTCAGGCAGTCTGACATATAAGCCCAAAAGGCAACTTAAAGAGGTTTGCATCCGTATTTATTTAACCCACCTTGAGCCATTGGCTTTCCGCCCTGTTTAGTGGAATATTCAGAATATCAGTGGTAATTCGAAGTATTCCATGTAATAATCCATCAACCCAAAGTATTCCATGTAATAATCCAGTAATCAAAATCCGAAATATTCTTTCTGGTAATCCAGTAGTCGAAGTATTCTTTCTAGTAATCCAATAATCCACAGTCCTTGTAGTAATCCTGTAAACCGAAGTATTCCTTGTAGTAATCTAATATCCGAAGTGCACCACACAATCTTAGGTTAGCAATCTCATAATCCTAGCTCCAATGGTAATCTTTGGTAATCCACGTTTGCAAGTAATCCAGTATATACTATTTTAACTAGTTTCTCCCCGCCAGCATTTATACTGGCGAGACATGGAAAGCTGCAGGAAGTTAGGGGTAACCAGGGTAAACTGCAATAGTTATAGTCATATTTGACTGCTAGTCTATTTTAGCAATCAATGTCTTTTACCACTATATATCCTGTCTAATTAAACTACCACGGAAATACAGAGTTGTAATATTTTCTGTCCGCATGTTACTCCTGATATATTACTTCAATTCAGCAACGAGCCTCGCGTGACAACGAGACCATAAAGAAACTTAATAACTATAAACATTCGACCTAATAAACAAACCCACCTCACCTCGTTTATACGTCAGCCTTAATCTTGCCGCCACCAATGTCTGTCTGTTAATATTGTATCTTTAAAAGTCTTACCCCTCCTTATGCTTGCATGACCGCAAACTTTCATTGGTATTACGCTTTTAAGATATTTAATGGGCCGTTTACTGCCTGAGGTGCATCAAAAGCGCCATTCAAACTCCCGCCCACGCCTTTCGCATCCCACTGCACGACGAGGGAGGAAGTGAATGCGGCTAACATCCAGTTGTTGGACCCATGACGTCATGCGACTTCCAGAAGCCTGCTTCTTATTTTTAATTAATTTCGTGGCACCTTACGGCAATTGCAGCACCTTAACCCCTACGACCGCTAAACGCCAAAGACAGCTACGAAAAGCCAGTTTTGCGAGGCTTCCTGGGAATCCAAGCACAAAGAGCAAACCACAACCGAGTGGATAGGGCTTCAAGGCCAAAAGGACAGGTGATCGAATAGTGTCTCTGACCTAACCACACTTTTAAAAGGGTCCTGAGCATTTTTACTATTCCGAACTGGTTAAGTACTCACAAGGTAAAGCGTAAACAAACCTAACAGCCTATATTAAAGACTGGCCTTGTGAGAATACAAGATACATGAAAGAAAGAAAGACAACCCACGACTTATTGCTGACTAGACCAGGCGCTCTAACCACTGCGCTACCGGATTATTCCAGTTGGGGCACTTGTCTGTGCTTTCTTTCTCAGCTTAGTATATCTTGTATCCTCACAAGGCAAGTCTTTAATGCAGACTGTTTGCTTAGATTATTTAATGTTTGAAACCTTTCGAAATACAACGAAGACTAGTAAACGGGTGGGTAGGGGGAAGGGAGGCGTTGTAGATAACAGCCAGCATTAAAGCATCCTCATAGCTGCTTATAAACTGGTGTCGTTTCACACAACCCTAATATCACGGAGTTAGAACAGGATCCCTTTTCCATTTATGTTAAGGATCTTTAGGATATCTCGGGACATTTGACTAAAAAAAATTAAGAAATCCCCTGAGTAAACAACCTGGACAGATCCACACGAACCCTTCTCGTTTGCGTTAAATATCGTCGACCTTTCTTCACCTGGCTTATCGACACCGGAAGTGCTCGTAGGAAGCGTCCATTTTGGATTCTGATGTCACTACCGCCAGATGCGTACACGTTGACGTCATTGTACGACCGTCCACAATGGCGTCTCTTGTTATTAATTCGAAGTGAGCGAGGTCGTGGCATAAATGCAAGTCAAATGTTTGCGATGTCAGGCTCGATATGGATTGGGGCAGCTGGCACGTGATGACGTGTCATCGTCACTTTCGAGAAAGTTTCACGAGCCCAACCCTGCCTCGTTCCGTTGGCGCGGCTAGCTCATCTTTAAAAATGATCATGTGTCAAAGTCAAGGCGAGAAGACTTAACTGCAGGCTTGAGAAATAATTGGGTTCTAGAGGAACTTGACCTCGAACTTTCAAAGTTTCCATTAAGCCTTTTTGAACAACGTAGAATGGTTGTTTTGAAAGAAACAGCATAATATAGCTTGCAAATGAAAAACATTACGTTAAAAAGTCGATAGTCGAAATATGACTAAAGGGTGGCTAAAGCTTCGAAATTTTTGAGGTGACAATTCTCAAATCAAAAATCATTGTTCCCAAGTGAAGTTGGCATATGAAGATACTGAGTATCTGTGTAGAGAATAGAGGCGTCCACAGACTTTCGAAAAAGGATGGGAGGTAGGACCTTCGGGAAAAAAGGACAAATAGCACTAAAAAAAGAACAAAAAGCAATATTTTCAATGGAAGACGTAAATAAAGTCAAACGCTAATTTTTCTGCTCGCTGTATTCAGAGGTCTTTAAAATAAAACTAGTAAATCCTGGTCCATATTACGCTAAGAACCCTGGAATCAGTATTGCAATCCTGGAAGAGCTTTTGTTTTAATGTTTTTGTTTTGCCTTTGTTTTCATAGATATTTTTCGTAATTTTATCTACGAAAAGGGCTACCGAAAAATAAGGCCTCCCTTGAAGTAAATCCATGAAAATAAAGGCCAAAAAACATTAAAAGAAAAGCGCTTGAAGGGTTGCAATACTGATCCCACGGTTCAAATATGGTCCAGTATTTATTACTTTTATTTTTTGGAACACTTGTGGGAGGGGTATGTGTCCAAATGAGAGAAGCACAACGATGAGATTGAAAACTTGTGTTTGTCTACTAAACCATTTGATGCTTGAACAACGAAACTGAAGAGTTGAAACAATTTTAGCAACACGCTCCAATGAGTATTCTTTAACCTATTATATATAATCACGATACAATTCCTAAGTTTAACCAAAAACATTTTATTTAACATTACGTTTTATGTTATTGTTCTTTTTTTTTTAATTGTTTCGTTCTTTTGTCTTCTGTATTTCATCCACTATGATTTGAGGCAGGGCAGTTTTTAACATAGTAACTGCTGCTCCAAGTGGAGCACCAGCCTTCATGATTGGAGCAACAGTTAACATCTTGGAGCAGTGGAGCACCACCCCTTTTCCTCAAAGTTGAAACTTATTTTTCATTTTAAAAATACCATTACGATAAAAATTTAAATTATGATGAAATGAATGTGTGCAAGTCATTCGTTACCGGTTGTTTTCTGAACTTCCATATTCCTCACTCCAACCCAAATTAGTTGAAACATTAGAACTGAAAACATCAGGATGGCAATGGCAACGGCACATTCATGTTCATTCACTGACACCATTGCGTGTTATACTCAGTCCAATGAAAGCCCCCTAAAGTAAATTAGGCAAATTTGAAACGTAAAATTTCTGAGAACTTGAGTGCAAAAATGTATTAAGACACCTCCCCTCCATTTCTGTCTGCCCTGCGGTCTCAATCATGCCTTTTTTTTTACTATTTGGAGCACTACTTCATATTCCTTAAAAAATGCCCTGATTTGAGATATGCCGAGACTAGATCTGGAGATCAAGACTAGATCTGGAGCTTTGGAACGACGAGTGCTACAATACGACAATTTATAGCGTTTAACATTATGAAAATTGCTTTGTACCAAATAATGCATCCACGTTTGCGATACTTTAATAAGTCCCGGTTTTCACGCGATGGTAGCTCAGTCAGCAAATCCGTTGGTTTGTAGATATAATAAGGCTTAGATGCTAGATCGAGTCCATGCTATGGCCAAAGTTTTATTTCAATATAGTGACTGCAAATAACGCTGCGTCAAGTGCCATAATTTGGAGATTACATGACTAGATGTAATTACGTTACAAATGCTTGATTACAGTGAATTAGAGTTTTTTAGTAAGGCAAAGATGGCCTCGTAGTCAGGACTGTTTTTTTGCCAGATGGGTTCAAGCCTGCCTTAGCCATCCCAGGAATTTTTGGGAAGAGAAGGGCCCTACTATACCTTCTGCTCATGTCGATTGTGGCATTAGAAGCTCCAGGAATTTACCTAGCAAAATTGTCTCTTTCTCCTTCTGTAGCCATGGCTTCTGCTGGAAGCACGTCAGACCTCTTAAATTTGCTGTGCCTGACTAGACAAATTCGGGAGGTTAAAAGATTAATTTAGCAAATAAACGTATTACTTAAGTTGTAAAAATAACTACTACAACTACTATTCATAGTTACGTAAGTTTTCATTGTTAAAAGAGCTCTGTGCGGGAAAACGTTTTTTTCAAATTTTAATTGCCAACAGCAGTTCAAACTCAAATTTCTGTAGACAAGGTCAAACGAAACTGAAAGTACAGCATTATCCTTGTGGGAAGTAGGCCACGAATGGTTAGCGAGTCAACCGCCCCATAAAACTTCTAAAATGTTGGCAACCAGATGCTACATGTGAATAGTGTTAATTCCTGATCCAAGGTTCTATTTATACTCTACTACGTAGTATTGAAGCATTGCCAATGTATTGCTACCTCTTGGACTGGTCCAACACATGTTCTGTATTTACGCTGCGTGTTGTGAAATGTGTATCATTTTAAGGTTGATCTGGTTGAACAATGGTGCTCACATTACCCTGAAATGACTCTCTAAAATGAATTCTGTAAAAAACAAAAAGTAAAGCTCGGATGATTTTGTATGTAGTAATAATATAATGTCATTGCAACGCAAGTTCCCTCACTTTGCATACTGCAGCCTAATCTAATCTAAAGCCTAAGTGGCACTCCTAGTACCATTGACCTTGGGCTCTGGACCTCATTATTGTTGCTAGCTGGTATCCAGTATTATACCGTAGTATAAACCTACCGAAACTCATGAACTTGTATTAAATTGTAAACATTAATATATGATAAAAACTTGGTTTGGTGTTGGCCCAGTTATTATTGATGATGTCACGGGAGGGCTGTAGGCAGTGGAGGCTCATGGGACTTTGTGTGGTGCCATCTATGAATTGTTACGGTAAGCAGCACTGGGTATAAAATGGACTTCCTTCCAGCTGCTCCTCACTTTCGGAGTTGGAGCCCATAACTTCAACAACTCTCCAGCTTAAGTGTAACCCTGTATCAGCCAACTTCTAGAGCAGTCCTAAACCACTACTAAACATATACAAGGATTAAATCACGTGGCATTGTGAATACATTTTTAGAAACATCTACAACTTGTCTCTATTCACCTAATTGTCCGGGCCAGCGTTGTCAGGGAAGCGAACCTGGGCCGAAGCACCACTTAAACAATACTGTGTCATGGAACATTTTTCTTTAAAAGAGTTCAAGCGAAGCGGAGCAAGAGTACCTCCTTACGCAGTGACTCATTGGGGTTTCTTAACATCAGGGGAGGGAGGGAGGGGGGGTCATTTAAGCCTGGGAAATGGTTAACGTAGGCCATTCTCTTGTGGCATTTCGTAGAAATCTATAGGCTCCGACAACCCTCGGAACATAGAGCTTGAAATAAACCCAAGGGCCTTCCTACATTTTATTTTCTTAATCTTGCTTCCCTCGCTTAATGACATGCACTAAACATGCTTTATTCATATTATTACCGCAATGTCTTTTCCCTGCAGAACACAAGGTTTACGGGGAACCAACAGTTGTGTCCTGATATCTCCCTCACATGGTATATAGTGGATGATTTAAATTTAAGGCAGAAGGCCCGGGTGTCAAGGCCTGAAGGGCGCCATTTTGTCCCTGAAAATCCAATAACTTCTTTTTTTTTTTACTTCGCTGTTTACTGCCACTTCTTTACATGCATGTCAATTGTTTTTGCCCCTATCTCGCGCCACAGGCAATCATTAAAAAAAATTGCAGATTTTCTTTGATGGAATAGTCTTTTTGAATAAGAAGAACCAGGGGAGCGCAGTCCCCTCCCCCCAACTCCTCGTTAAATCCTCCTCTGTATATAGACAATCATTATTTTCCCTAAACGGGGGTCACACTAGTGCGTGCCTAAATAGCAGAACTAATTCCTGTTTAACCAAATCCGTAATACCCTAAAAATACCCTAACGATGTACATTAACGTGTTTATTTCAGGCCAAGTCCGGGTTGAGGCATATCCTCTGGGTGACTCAGGTCTTGCTAATGACGTGATTTACGATGGAAAATCGTCCTTCCCTCCTGGACGATGGACTTAGTCTTTACTGCCTTGTTTGTCCATCTTTTTAACTTCTTGATCTGTTAAACGGATGTGTGTCATGCACCACCTTTGGATTTTGCATATTCCCTCACAATTAAAATGGTGCCTCTAAATTTATCTTGGTGAGATAATTCACTAAAGAAAGTAAGGCGAATGAAACCTACAGCATCCCACGTACAAACAACGCCTTGAACTTTTAGCAGAAAGAAACTTCAAGATAGATGGATGTATCGGAATCATTCCATGAGTCACTCTTGTCATCGAGCCAACTTGGATAACCTAAACTTGAAGTAGTCTGTACTAGGAAAGCCTAGGCATATTTTTAGATTAAAGGTGGATTCCTAAGAATTTGTGGTACTATACGATCTACCGTCGCGTTCCGGTTTACTGCATATATAACATAACGTAATCTAGCCTAACCTAACGTAACCTAAATTATAAATAAGCCACCTTCATGCACAAGTTACGTTTCATTCAAGTAAAGTTTTTAAACTTGCATTAAAACTTGCACGCCAGTTCATCACCGGATCAGTGCCATAGCACCTTTACCGATACGGCCACTTATCCACTGGCATAAAGATAACTCACTGAACCCGTTATTAAGGTCACATCCGTAACCAGGACTCCATTCGACCGAATGTGTTCGGTCGAGGGCTATTGAGTGGAAATAGAAATCATTCAATAAGGCCCAACGAAGGATTTATTTACAGTGACGTATGTCTATTTTTTTCTTCGTTCTCTCCACTGCCTATGGCCGAGCACATTTGGTAGAATGGAGTCCTGGTCACGGTTGAGACCTTACTAAGGGGTTCAGTGAGTTATCTTTATGCCCGTGGCGTAAAGATAAGCGAGTTTTTAGTTATGCGAGTTTTCATCTCTCGACCCGAAATATATTAAGCATGAAAAATGATATACGAAAGATAAACGAAGCTGGATAGTCGTACATGAGTAAACAAACTCCGATTGTTGACTTGGATCACAAGTACCATTTCCAAAACATCTTTGCCTCCCTCAAAAAAGTTTTTTTTTTTTATTGCGCACTTTAAATTCTGACACGTACTTTTTTCCTCACTACATTTGGTTTAAAGTTTCCATGTGTCTAATTTTCATTAGAAGTTAGATTACACGTAAACATTTAAACTGAGTCCTGTTAAAAAACATAAGGAGAGAGAAAAAAAATTAAAAAAAAAAAAAGGAATTTTGTGCTCGTTAACGTTTTTGGCGTCTGGGCTTGTAACGGTACGCCAAATTTAGCCGATATTTTTTCTGCCAGAAAAAGACGCGCCATGCGTATTAAACGACACCATCGTGCACAAAATAAGAAAAGGACAAAAATAAAAAATGTCCGCGTGTCTCGCAAGGTGCAAACAGGTTCTTTTGACAACCTTCATTACAACGAAGGAACTCATCTGATAAATAAAGTATACTCTTCCCTACATAGAAGAATATAAAAAAGGAAGAAAAAGAACAACCGCTGTTGTGTTGCACCCTTGTCACGAAACACCCTCAGGGTGGGTGACGAACTTTGAACCCAGGGTCTAATGCTGAAACGGTTGGGAAACTATTGTACCCGGCAGGTAGCGTATAGCCGCAAACATTACGTCCTGGCCGCAAGAATGCCGACGTCATCAATTTTAGCCACAAGAATGCTGAGGTAGGAGAGGAAGCAACGTAAACAAAAAGGCATGGCTACCAAAGTAAAAAGGCAAGGCTAATTCACGCTTTCCATGAATTACATTGGTGAAGTAATAATTACCATGTTATTATATAGACTGGGAGGGCAGACAGAACTGAATGTGTTATTTCATCCGGTGATGATGCAAGGGTTCAAGAGACCAAATGCCAGCCAGCAAGTTCATGATAAAAACAAAAACACAAGATTAATTCTAATAAGAAATAGAATGTAGTAAGAAGACAAAACCCCGTCGTAGCATCGCGGGATGCAGTTTAAGCAGGTGTACGGCCATACAGATTAAAAAAAATCGTGTCTCAATTTCGATTCCCGTTCACGTGTTGATTCGTGAATTTTTTGGCTGCACACGGTTTTCATTGCAGTCCCCGGATGCTACGACGGGTGCTTGTTTATTTACTTCTAATGAATTTAGAAAGAAAAGTTTGAAAGTCCGCTATCAGCAAAATAAGTATATTCATAAATAAAAATCGTTTATCTATAAAATTTAAACTAGGTTTTCACACGAGCCGTTGTGAATCAGGGTCTTGTTTATAGTTAGTGCCTAGCATTAGTTACACATCGATAATAGTGCGTACGTGAAGAATGGTTACTAATGTTCTACCCAATCACGAGATTAGGTCGCTCCTGTAATATGTAACCAACACATATTTCCTAAACTCGATCTAGCATCATGGTCGTATGTCAACTGTGTTGTCATTACACGGGTCATTTTTTAATTCCTTGGCGGGTGCGTTTTGTCCTCCAAATGTTGGCAAAGGTGAGTGCAATGAGTCTTATTGCATAAGTATACGCAAAGTAATGAGTCATTATGATTCCTTGCACGAGTCATACGCAATGCTAGAACAGGGTCTATTTAGTTGCAAACGGAGCCCTTACATACCCGTGATATTGTTTGGAATGAATCCATCTTTAATTAATGGGATATTACAAGAAGGAGAATTGAATGTTTGGTTGAATCTAGTGCATATCGTGGATCTGTGACTTATTTAGAATCTTCATGAATTTGGTAAATTTATGAGGTTCATGCTCGATAGAAAAAAGCAAGGATTCGTTAGTAGGATTCGTAAAAAGTAAGGATTCGTAAATGTTGCAAACTGGGTGAATTTTTGAAAGACATGATGGGCATGCTTGTACAACAATAATTACTGTTTAGATCTTTGTTTCTTTGAATGAATTTGACTCATTGTGCATCAATGTCAGTAAATATGTGTTAAACTGATCGATTTTTTTTAAATATTTTTATCTGATTTTATCTGACATTACCCGATATAATTTTTCTCAAGGGCATTCCAAAATACAACGTTGAACTTAGTGCTTTACTAAAATTAAAACAACTTCAGGCACGTTCGCTATATTATTTTTTCCTTGGAGACATCTTTTTGCCTGAATCCCGTGCACTATTTATTATAGGCCGGACTGTCTCTTTAGTTAACACTACGATTGCACAAGAATAACAAAACAAACTTATCCAACTTTTGTGACGCCATTTTATTCCACCAACTTAAGTAGAAATGAGAGTCATGGGGAAAACCACTCGGTTGATGGATGCATATCAATTTGTCAATTGTTGGCAACTCGCCACAAAAGACTCGACATTATTATCATCCGCGTAGTAGAGTAAAAGGACTTTTGTCATTTTTTGCGGTCACTCACCCTTTTCGAATGCAGGCGCCAACTCGGAAAAAAATCCAAGAGGGCCTCGAAGCTTTTCGAAGAAAACGGGGACGATTTTGTGAGATAGCCAACACAACAACTGTATAACAACAAATTTCCTGTTGAAGGTACTGTAATGCATAAGACACAACACTTTCACTGTCCATATTTCGCAGCCAGCCACATGGCAGTGTTGACAAATTTGTAATACATTGTTTGTTTTATTGCCGAAATAATTTCTTGACCACGTGAATTGGGGTCGATTGATACTTGGGTGTGACGACCTGGGAATACGGTTGCTGCAGACAAGGGCCTTATATCGTCGAGCAGATAACTAAGAGTGGTTAACGTGCGCTACAAAAACCTTTGACCCCTTTTCGACCAGGTAAAGCCCTGAACAAAGAGATTAGAACCATACAACTCCAACCGGTATGGTACGCCATCAAGGGCAATATTGATCCACCAGGCACTATATGTGGATCTACTTTGACATCGTAGCACACAGTTCATATCGGGCACCGTTAAACTTCAGCCTGCAGTTGAGGATTTACACTATAAAGCATCTATTACTATAAATCGTATAGTTCTGATTTAGGTTTAGGGCCTGTCTACCTTTGAATGCAAAAGAATTCACAATCTCCAGGCAACTTTCATTAGAATAAAAACTTATTAATGCTTTCGACAAAACGTAAATCATTTTTCCATGTTAACATAAAGGTAGTGTTATCGCCCACTCAATAACTTGTTGATCACTAATGCTAATCTGTCTCAAAATGATATCCCTAATACCAACATACAGCAAAAATACTTTACACTACCCTACTCGATACACATTCCCTACACCACATCCAGAACCACAAGAATGGCCGTGGGAAAAATATTTCTTGAGAATATGTTCGTATCGGGCGAGGAGACCTGTTGTGATAAAGGCCTGGGAAATCGCCACCAACTCACGCCAGCCTTACCCGCGTTCCATCAACATACTAAACTGTTGTTTCGTAATGGCTTGTACACATTTTTGCAGATAAGGATCCTTTTTATGACGCGAAAGGATTCTCTTACCAAACCGGGTGGTGCTAAGTCGTCAATTTGCTCTACTTTCTGTCAACATAGACACCATGTTTGTTTGGAGTCATCTTCAAAATGTCTGTAAATTCCATCCTATAATCCGATCCTCTTGCTGTAACAGACCACCCACACTCAACTTAACCCCTAGACAACCCCCAAGAACGCTAGTTTCCAACACCCCCTTCCCCCACGGGTTTCTATTTACCCCCACACGAAACAGCCATGCACTTTTGCCCTTCAAATGAAGAGGTAGGCTAGTGTGTAAACTCTCCTTTTTGCTCAGCCGTCAAACTTGACGTAATTTGACCATGTTCTGTGTTATTGTTTGGTGTAAACCTTGACACAGCTGCTATTCTTCAGTTAGTCTAATACCCCCACATCTTTCAGACTTCAAAATGAATCAGTCCAAGAGAATAGGCTGATCAATACACATCAGGTCTATTTGAACTGTTTCAAGGCCCTTTTCACACAGGTAGCGCCAGAGAAATCCCCCCCCCCCTCTTTCCCTGATAGAAAAATCCCCCTCCCCCCCCTGGTCGGGGAGTAACTGAGATTTTCGTCGGGGAACAGCTGGAAGCTTTCCAGAGACAAAACAGGGAGAAAAAACGCTCATAAACTGGGGAAAAGAGCTAACATAAAAAAGTCATCAAAATTTCGGACACGAATTTTTCTAATTTTTGTCTGCCCCCTGTCGGGGAATCGTTGACACCCTGTCGGATTTTCTGAACAGCTGCTTTTCTAGGCAACAGCGAGTTACAACGCTCGGCTTAACTACAAAATTCAACCTACAAACAAACTAATACGGAATTTAAAAGAATATAACAACTCCCCTCCCTCGCCCCACCCCACAGATTTTAACTCGTGTTCAGTTTAAACCATTGCATTTGTCATTGAGGCATAATAAAAGTGGTTTCTACCACAAAACCGTAAATCGTTTGTAACAAAAGTTTAAAAAAAAAATGTTGCCCCAACTCATAAATTTTTATTACACCTGTCGCACCAAAAAATAAAAAACTACAATAATCTCAACAGTCCTAGTTAAGCCTAATTTATTACAGCCTCAAAGGGTCTCATGAAGCGTGTTGGCTTTGCGTTGCCGCCTTACAAAGCAGGTGGTGTGTCCGTCACACAAGGAAAATGTATTGGGTAATATATACGTTCGTATTGTACGTTTTTCTCCGCCTGTCAATCAAATTCGTTGCAGCCATTTCAAGCTATAACAACACGTGGATTTGGTTTCCTGTATAAAACTGTTCGTACCGAGAAGCCATCAACTAAATAAATAAATAGTTTTTACCCCGTTTTAAAATACAGAGTACTCAATATGATCACACTTCAAACCACAGGGAGTAGAAAATCTAGGATCTACTGGCCCGACAATACGACCTCCCCTTCACCCAAAACATAAACTAAACCGTCCAGAAGTAGCGCAAAGGGCAGATACCTGCAATTTGCATTAAGGACGGTAAAGCCAAAGGCTCACAAGAAATAACTAAATACAGATGCAAACCTATTTACGTTGCCTCTTGGACTTATATGTCAGACTGCCTGAGCGGGGAATCGAACCCAGGACCTTCGAAATCAAAGGCCAAGGTTCTACCGCTGAGCCAGACTGACACGGCCAAAAGGAAACGTCCATAGGCAGCATTTAACATGTGCATATATACATATATAAACAAACACTTTCCAATCGCCACCTGTGTGAAAAGGGCCTTGTAACAGTTCAAATAGACCTGCTGTGTATTGATCAGCCTATTCTCTTGGACTGATTCATTTTGAAGTCTGAAAGATGTGGGGGTATTAGACTAACTGAAGAATAGCAGCTGTGTCAAGGTTTACATGCAATTTGCATACGTACAATTCGGGTTTTAAACACAAACTTAGGCTACAGTGTGCGTATCCGTTGAAGCATTACCCGTAACGTTATGTTTCCCCATCTCTTAGTATTTCACATGGCTAAACCTTATCAATGTAGAAGCTAGCAAATCTTCCAGATCGACAACAGCATTTGTTTAAAACGAAGTTCGCGTGGACCTATAAGGAAGTTCTATTATTCCACCATCTTGTCATTGTACGATTCAGATGGTGAATTTGAATTTATTGAAAATAGTTGCCAGTTTACAAAAGGAATTTAGCAAAGCATATAACAAGGAGTGCTTCGTCAGAGCACAATAAAACGACAATAATGCATCATGCAAATCACTAAGAACAGACTAAACCCGGCTTCCATAATAGAAATACACATGCCTATTCGTCAAATTCATAGATGGTCCGCTAGTGGAAGAAGGCATTTCAATTTAGTTGTAAATGTTAAGAATGAAGGAGCCGAGACAATGTCTTCTGGTAGAGAATTCCAAAGTTGCAAAGGTCTACGTGCAAAAGAATTTCTAAGTGCATTATAACGGGTTTAGTAATTTTTAGGTTCAATGAAGAGCCTCGTGTAACCATGTTTCCCTACATTACTTCAAAAAATAGTAGTTGGAAAAAAATGGTGGTGGGAGAGAGAAATTTTTAGAATACTCTCGTCGAATAATACGGATATTCGACGAAAAGTTATCTTGTGTGCCTATCGCTATTGACAACAAATGGAGAGATCTCTTCCCTTCGGCCAAACGACCGCAACAACTGACTCTTCTACAAAAAACTTTAAAATTTGGCGATTCGTATATAAAAGAGGTCTCCTAGACTCCCCCCCCCCCTCTTATTCTATTCTACTTTTATTAAGATGCAGAAGGGATCTAGTCTTGTTTCTGGTCCGTTCCACACGACTCGTTCCATATTTCCCGCAGCATCGATGTCATGTACGCTGATAAATATCTGATTTCGGACCAGGATAGAGCATTGAACTTGATTCTATTGTACGGGAGGA
This sequence comes from Lithobius niger, assembly GCA_023313725.1. Taxonomy (NCBI): domain Eukaryota; kingdom Metazoa; phylum Arthropoda; class Chilopoda; order Lithobiomorpha; family Lithobiidae; genus Lithobius; species Lithobius niger. The sequence goes on from JAHWFP010056385.1 coordinate 86,934, forward strand.
ACAAAGACAATTTGCTTGCCGAATGGCACACGGGTTTTCATCTGTGCAGATCGGAGTATAGAAGGCTGCCCAAAATACAAAAGACAACATATTTTATGGTAACCCTTAGGTTGCTGATTAAACTGGTTTTATCTCAATTGCATGGTGAGCGACATTAATCATGAAATTGGTGGTTTGTAACGAACATGTCTGAGCAATGCCGTCACCTCCGAGATTTGTAATACAGTCTCATCATTAACCTTAGGCTCCTAAAGGTAACAAGATAACTCATCTCAGTACGGTATTTCACCAATCTCGGTCACGTCATGTTGCCCCTCTGATGGCACAATAGTGTAACTCGACAAGTCACCTTTAACATTCACGGTTCAAATTCCCAGCCTACCACAGATGGTATAAGTTGCATTTCACCGCAAAGTCATAGCCGTTTGTGCTATTCAGTGAAAGTGGACTTAAAATCAAATCATGCTTAAAGAAATGTTGGAGAAAACGGATCAGATAAACTGCTTTATGGCAGTAATGTAACACACATTTCCACTTTAGGTTCCATTTTATGCCAGCAGGGGCCGCAACAGAGCAAAACTGGCAACTCGCTGCAATTAACTAATTTAATGTTCCCTGCTAATGTTTCTTATCGAGCTACAAGTCGTGCATACTTCTCAATGATCTATTCAGCCACAACACCCCCCCCCCCCCCACCTTCCATTCAAAATCAAAATTCGGTAACAAACAAATCACCAAACAACTCTCCACCTTCTAAACATAGGGTCAAAAACAGCGCTTGCATAATCGTTTTAACCTAAATGCATTAGTTTCCGTTATTGTTCATACATCAGTCTTGACCGCCTATACAATACGGACACAATAGAGGACAAAGTGCTAGGAAGCCAGAAAGTGAAATTGATTCCAGCAATGATAACTATAATTTACAAGGAAAAGAAGGTCGCTACAAATAAGTAGTTCGACTCGCCAACCGCAGGGCATGTCCACTTCATTTTCCTTTTTTTTTTTTCCAACACGTCAGTTGGCGCATGTTCATTAACTGACACGAAACGAACGCAACTCATTCTACGAACTGCTTATTGTCTCAAGCCATGCTAATTTAGTATCGAGCGGAAACGTATTATTTTCGCGCCATACGTTGGCTTCCTAGTCACGTTCAACAGTGAAAGTTTGCTTAGGTGATGCAAGTCGTGTGGCTGAGCGGTGGAAAAGATCAGCTAGTTGACTGAAGAAGCTAATCTGCTCGGCAAACAACGGGAAAGTGTCAATGGAAAAGTCCTTGTTACGGTAGTGTGAGAGACAATCACTCCCCTTTAGCAGCTATGGGTTTTATTCTGGTCTATTCTGGACAAATTTTCGTCCATAACCGTCATCGGCGGTTTCTTATATCGACACAAAGATGTAAGACACCAGTAAAGATAGTTCAAAACGCATTCTATTCGGTGAGTGGATGCCTTCGTGCCGTAGTGTGACGTCACGGATGCTGCTCCCTCCAAATTTCCTCTATAGCCAATTAGAGCACTAGAAGGAAGTGCATCTAAAAATGTTATTGGTGGCAGCACAAACACCGAAATTCAAAACAAACAAAAATATCTGTTTTTGATTTGATTAACATTAATTTGTTGTCAAAAAAAACACAAAAAGTGATAATAAAACTAAAAAAAAAAGGTTACTTTAGTAAAAAAAAAAGCAAAGTATAGTAAGCGGAGATTCTTTTTTTTTTAATATAATTTCCGTTTTTGGACCAGTCATCTTTTATGAAGTGCTCCGATTGGCGCTTATTCTTCCTCTTCGTAACAGTAATATTATTATAATCGTTGTTTTGTTGGTCACAAAGTCCTTTAAATTGCTGTTTGCGTCCTTTACAAAGTGATAGTCTGGGATTTTTAGTTTTTATCGCTTGCCGCGAACCATGGACGGTGGTTTGTGACGTCATTTCCTTCATCATGGCCGCCTCCAGTGTTTTTCCTGTAGCCTGGGCCAGAAGTAATTTTGTAACTCGGAAAGAAGCGTGTTGACCCTTCTTGTTCTGCTCGACTTAAAGGATTTGCTACCCCCTGTTTCTATACTAGACTTCTTTCCGCTTCTGTAGTGGCAAACGTATCACGTGACTGGTCTAGTCCACTTAGATGGCCAAACAGCTGCTGTTCTCTTTCTTCATTGGCTAACTCCTGGTGACGTCACGACAGAGAGTCGTGGCGCGTGGTTTAGCAAAGTTCAAAATTGAGCCGCTTCATTAGTGCGAGCTTGCTTCAGATGACAACAGAGTTTAATGCAACGCTGTATTAAACCTTGCAAGTCAACGTTATGAACAACTATTTTTTAAAAATTTAATTTAACTCTTTATCAAGGGTACTATTACACTGAATATAAGGAACAGGTCAACAGGTTGTAAACCGCTGTTGAGGTTTTCGCTTCTGGATTAGTATAGGACAGCCTCTACATTGACGAACAGAGTAACGAGTATACGGGGGATACTGGAGGAAAAGCTACCAGGACTTGGAGGGGAAATTGAACAAACGTTACGAATTGTCAGTTAGCCAAAGATAGTAAAACGCCAGACCCAGACGTGTTTCAGATTGAGGTGTTTATTTTAAAAGCTTGCCTGAAAATTGTGGGACTAGGCAAGACTTAGGTAGAAATGGAACATTGTTGTTACAATTGGTTCAATGGGGGGAAGACAGTTTCGCACTGTATTCGAGCATCCTGCACGAAGTAGATTTTGCAACATTTACATAGGTTAGAGTAAATGTAACAAAACCGTTTCTGACGAGAAGTAAAATACGAAAATGAATGCCTTTGCAGCATTCAGACGTGTCTGAAGCAATGTTGCAAAATTGAGCCAAATAGGAAAGCCAACCGGGAGGAATGAACCTTTAATATCTGCTAGTTACTAACTAACCTTCGAGGTACTGCATGTTGCTTTTGGCGAACATAAGGTTGAACAGGTTTAAGAGTTAGGACATGAAAGATAATGGGGAAAATAATTCAACTTGCTGTAATGGCCCAAATAGTCCTGGAAGTTGGTGGACATCTTGGCGGTAGGAAGGGTGGATGGGAGAACTAACTTCCAGACGTTCCCATAGGTCAGTTGCGGGATTCGAACTGGTGTTCACTTGGTTTGAAGACAGACCCTGAGCTGTGATGTCTCGCTTTACACGGGTTCCTCAGAGACCTAGAATCCTCAGATGTACCAGAGGAATTTATCTTTTAGTCGTTCTTGTTGCTGTGCCAGGACCCAGAATGCAGACGTTAATCATAACAAATAAGATTAGAAAAAAAAAGTCGATTTGTTAACTTAACGTAACCAAGTTTGACGTAACGCAAAGGGAGGTGAGGTTAACCACTTTTTGGTTAAAATACAATTATGTGAGGCAGAGCCAATTAACCGGGATTAATTTCAGTTTTGCATTAATGAAGCAGTAGTGCGGCGGAGAGAGGTCTTGAGTCACGGACTGCCATGATGTCGCAAAATTGAAATTATCCCCGATAAATTGGCTCTGTCTCATGTTATTTATATCTATTACTAATTTTAAAAAATTTCAAGCGATACTTGGTTTCATTTTGGCATCACGTGCGTCATCCACTACAACTAATATTTGGTAAGCTTACTAAACGTGTAAAAGCGAAAAACTGAGTTGGAAAGTGGAAATCTTTACTAAATTGCGTGTAAGGAGTTATATTCAGCAGGTCAATTATAGTGCTTATAGCGTTTGTGGGTTAGACCAGCAGTAAACCATTGACCAAATATGTTTATTTAAATTAGGCGAAAATCGTTCTTTTTTAGACGGCCATCTGTTAAAGAATAGTTTCCCAACTTTAGAAAGAACTTAAAAAGCCGCAGGACATTTCAGGAAGCGTATTTATTTTTGCTATTTTTTTTTAAAGCCGGGTCGAGGGGGGGGGGGGGAAGAAGCAAACTTAAATTCTGGAAGTTTTCCCACTTTGCTTGTGAACCCTTTCCCTTCAAACGTTGGTTGGCCATCTGTCGGGCGTGGCAGGAAACCCGCCTCGGGCCGAATATGGCTAGTTGAGTCGGGCAGGCCAGGCGGGCTAAGCTGGGAAACCCCTTTCTACCTTTCGGTGCAATCGAGTCGTCTGGCTACAGCCTTTCAAAAAAAGAGGAACGAACCGTCAAAATGCCAGCTTGTAAGCCATTGTCCTTCCGCTCCGGGCGAAAATAGGTCATTCGTATGGAAATTTGATGAGAAATTATAGAACAAAATAAAGAAAAATTAAAAAAGTGAAATTAAGTGGAAGAAAAAAAAAACGGAAAAAGAAAAGCTACTGACAGGACTGGTTCAAACCTTTCGACAGCTCCATTATTATCGTATCGTATCATGACAGGGATGAAACAACAAGAATTTCCATAAACATGCCTGCTTCCAGAATGTGAGACAGACATTATCTTTAGTGGATCAGGACAGCACAAATTCCGCAGCTTGGTGTCTTTATAAGTAAGTTCTGGACCGGCCTTTTTTTTTCCCCAACCACGGCATAAAATCACAACTTTTTTTCCGTCTTAAATCAGTTGAAGCTTGGACGAATGATGTGGAACACAATCAATTTTTAATCTTCCACAAACACATAATTTGAAGTAGCAGGAATTAAATCGTTTTACTAGCTCCTTTTCAATGTTAAGAGAATGGGGTACAATGGGGACTGTCCCACAAGTCTAAGTCACAAGGCGCAAAGCCTAATCACTGAGAAATTTTAAGGCAGAAAATGGCAATAAAAAAGAAACATCGTACGAGAACTGACAGTTTAAACAAAAGAAACAAAAAAAAAAATGTTAAGGGAAGTTGTAAGGAAGTGACTAACAACAAAAGCGCAAAAAAAATCTATCTTCCAATTTCGCGGAAATAAATTTTGAGGTCAACATTCTACGAAAATGGATTCTGCGAAAATGCAAACTTGCAGAAATGATGTCCATTTTTGCAGTATCAAATTTGCACAAGAAAAATACGACCTGCTACTCCTTAATCAACTACATTGGAGATGACCTAGCTTATTTTTGTGTACCGTTATTATTTGTGTAAGAAAAATTGTAATACTCTAACTGTACATGAATGATGGTTATCAGGAAAGTAAAGGAGCTCCTGTCTGAACAGAGTTCCGCGTTTCAGTATTGCTTGCATCATACTCTTTAGGATTACGGAAATCTCGATGCAAATCGTAGGCGTAAAGCGCTCCAGCTGTGTCGGTGTTTTATACTGGTTAAAAATAAAATTGTCCTCCACTATTCATCTTAAATAAAGTTTTTTTCCTAAAGTTTTCATTGATGCGGCACTAGCAACAGAGGAAGTTACATTTTTCCATCTACGCTGGGTCATGTCCAATGCAGCTCATCTAGAGGTAGCAGATCTTCTATAAAGGTTGTTCTCTTAACACTGCCTTGGTAAAGTGAGGTTCTGGAGATACTGAATCACCTGGCCTGGAGCCAGGAAGCGAAACCCACAGCTTCTCTCCTAGACGGACTTATGGATTATCAAGTGAGATTTATATGCCCCTAATTTTTTGCCCTTTTTCGGCTAAAGAATTTTGTTTTATTCAAGTTCTTGCTAAAAAAAAATGCAAATGTAAAAAAAAAAAAAGCAACAGGGATTGTGTACTGCAGGGATCCACTGCATCCTAACTTCCCTTATCATGCCTGAAACCAGAGAACGTGTTACGAATTCTAACACGTTGGCATACAAGTTCCTTCCTGTCGGTCAATTCCACTGTTTACACAACAACAGCGGGTAAGGCCAGAATGCAAGCACAGGAATCTGAAATTTCAGAACGTTAGGAATGCTTAAACGAGCCCATTACAAGGCCGACCCAAGCAAGGAAATGAGGACAAGACAACACCACCTTTTCATGTGACCTCTAGCACGTGCAAGGCCATAGGATGGCTAAAATAGCGATATATATGGTTCCTCGAAATACAAGCAAGCAGCTAGACCAACAAAATTTACATGAACAGAATTAAAACAGTAGAAAAAGACGTTAACACTCGGACGGTCAACAGCGTGCATGGGGAGGGCAAGCACTGCCCTTTTCGAAAAATACCTTTAAAAAATGGCTTTTGTGTGTCAACGTGTACAACATGTACACCTGTACACAGACGTCTGGATGTCTCATAAGCCAGAATACCTTGTTCGAACCTGGCATTTCGGGGAAGAGAAGAGATACCTCGTGCTCGTGTCGATTGTGGCATGCAAAAGGAGCAAGGAATTTCTTACTGGGAATACGTAGCAAACCTGTCCCCCTCTTCCTCTGGCACCATGGCTTCAGTTGAGTAAGCATCAAATCTGAAATTTATGTGTTCGCAATTTACTACAACTAATTCGCGTAAAAAAAACTTTGAAGGATTGAATGAAAAAACAGTGATGTCACCATAGCCGGATACTACTGTTAAAAGCTCGCTTGTATTTGTACTTCAGGTGGTTTTTATAGCAGCACACATGGCGATTTCTGAAAGTAGGTTTAGTAAATGCCTGGCCTGCATTTACGAAAACCGAAACTGGGAAGCGTTGCCCATATACTTTCATTAGAGTTAAGATAGATAGAATAAGAATCGTTAGGGTTAAGATAGAATAAGAACCATTAGGCATAAGATATAGAATAAAAATCATTAGAGGCAGCGATAAAGTGGCGATTTCCGGAAGTAGGTTTACTAAATACCTGGCCAGCATTTACGAAAATCGAAACTGGGAATCATCGCTCAAGCTTTCATCTACATCATTAAGGACGTATGATGTGCGTGTGTGTTTGTACCTCTTCTCCTCTGGAACCAAAGCACCTATAAAGATGGGAGTAGGACCAAACGAAAGATAATTTGAAAATTGCGCTCAGTATATGCCTATTTACATCACTGTGATTTGATATTATGACTCTCAAATACGCGAAAAACCCTGAAAAAGTACCGTCAATTTTTTTTTAAACCCTCTTGATGTTGATGTTTGTTCGTGACGTAATAGTTTGTTCATAAAAACCTCCTCGAGCAAAGCGAAATGATCTGGAAAAGGATGCATGGACGACGTATTTTGCAACACACCACATATACATCTTAAAATTGGTTTTATACTAACTGACTTGATGCAGGGAAAAATCAAAACATTACATTTGGTTTTAAAACGGTGTCAAACATTCGTGTTTCTGAAACAAGGAGGTGCGTGGATTGAACGAGCAAAGCGAGCGATTTCCACGTAAAGCAAACCTGTTCAATGTGTGTCTCGCTTTGCTCTAGCAATCTTTCATCTCTCATCTTCGTAGGAGATTACATCTGACGTTCTGCAGATGTTTCTTGAAGTGAGGGATCATCAGAAAGTGAAGTGATAAGACGCTCATGGAAAAATCTGTACTGAGCAGGACGTAAAGAACAATATTCTTAAAATAAGTAAAACAAGAAAACCCATATAAAGTGTATGTACTAACACAAATTACAAGTGATGTGTGGTTCTTGGTGGTTACATTGATTCAGTCACGTTTCTGAGGAAATGTTTACACTGATTGAGTGAGTGAAGCGAACGAAAATCAGCTTTTGTCATCAGAAACAGCGCTTTTCTGATAAATTGCTTCTATCTTTTTGCTTGACTCCTTGAACGTAAAACAATAATATTGACCTTCTCTCGAGACAACCGATATCGCATACTACACTCTTATAATTTGCTTCATCGTTTTTTATGTGGAAGGTTTGTCTGTATCATAAGTGTTGTAGCAAGAAATCTCCTCGAGCGCAGCGAGACGACGCGGAATGAGCACGGGCAGAAATCGTATGTTTAATGCCCTATAAATATACTTTATAAAATGAATTAATGCAGTTTAGCATATCGTGCGCCCAAGTAATTATGACTTTTAGTATAATACCGTAGTAATAGTAATAGAATGTTTGGCGCATGTCAGGAACAGAAGGTCGCTTATTTCTAGCCTGAAAGTCATAAGGTAAACCAATGAAGTACATTGAAGCAGATTTGGTGAGTAAAAAAAAACTGAAGTGAGAAGTAAAATTAAAGCCGTTTACAATTATAAAAATATGTATATAATAATAATAAAAAAAAACCTGGAGCCAACCTGCAATAAAATAAGCCAAAATAAAAGGAGTAGAAGTGTAAATTGATTTAATTTTATCAAAACTAAATAAAAAAAAAACTCCAACCCTACAATAAAAACTTAGCTTGGTTTAATCTGATTTAATTCCGCCATACGTTATGTTTTGGTTTGCCTGTCTGATTGATGTGTACAAGACAGCTTTTTTCTTTTTTTCAACTGAAGAGGGACGCCATCTTCCCTAGAGCAAACACAAGACAAGTATGACGTGAAGGGCTTCCCCATCATTTTCTTGGCTTCTTCCATTATTCAACAACTCGCCATCAAATCACGTTTGAATTCCTTGATTAGGACAATGGCGTTTTGTAAACCCTGGGTTCTTTCTTCCTCCCCTTTTGGGGCTCTTGGGTTTCTCTCTGGCCTTTGCAGAGCTTAATGTCTTCTCCACCCCACCCCCTCCCCTACCAAGATGATGTAATGGCCTCGCGACGCGTTACCATGGCAACACGACCCACGAGTGTAAACACTTTTCTATCTTTACGTACACACCCCGACCGACCGAGGTCGGTTTCGGTTTTGGCCTCGGGTTGCTTGCTTGTTTTGTTCACTGTGTTTTTAGAATATACGTCACGAAAACCGATATACACAAAGTAGAGAATAAAAAGAAAGATACTAACCCGAACCAAGTAGGGATACAAAGTATACTGTTTAATGCACAAGGTCGGTCTATTGAAGTTGAGGCATAAAAAAGTGCGTTATTTGCAGTAGGTAGGAAAAAAAGGAGACTAATTTTGTTTAGAAAAGGAACAATTACATGATATTCATACTTTTTATTAATGTTAAGGAGTAATTCCAAGTGGGTTTCAGGACTTGTAAATTCATGGCCAATATTTTTCCGTGCAGAAATTGACGACAAACAAGGCTAGAGAAAGGAGCATTTCAACTACTTTTAGTCAAAGGGTTAATCAGTTCAGAAAATGGTGTGCAGTAAGGTTACGACTTCCAAGATTTCCAGAGATTCCCAGGGATTTCCAGTGATTTCTAATGATTTTCCTGGGATCTCCAGGAATTTACAATGATTTACCATAAAATCATTTCTCTGGGATTTCCAGTGATTTCTAATGGTTTCCAGGGATTTCCCAGGGATCTCCTCGTATTGATTTACAATCAATAGTGAGCGTCTGGGAGGACGAGTGGTTGATCACTTCTGAAAATGGTGTATAGTAAGGTTACGATTTCCAAGTGAGCAAAGGATTGCCAAGATTTCCAGGGATTTCTGACCGTAGTGTACAGAGTGAGCAATCAGTCGATTTTAGTAGGCCTACTAATAATAAAAGTGTTAACTGTGAATTATGGACAATTTAAAGAAAGAAAACACAGTAAAAGATTGAAAAGACTGCTTTTCTGCTTTTTTGGGATTGGGGATTATGTACTAACATGATGTACTATTAAGCCGCATTTTGCTGGACATATGCATATGAGACTATCCCTTTATAGGACCGTAAGATTTTTTTGTTTGTTTTTGTCGAATATTCCACTATGATGCTTGTATGCCATTTGGCCATCAAGATTTCGACAATAGGCGTAAGTTGCTTCTGTATTTCGTCGTAGTGCTATGAAACTCGTCCCCTGTCCGTTGAAAATTTGAGCCAAGACCTAACCTAACTCATAATAACAGCAACATGAACAAAAAAAAAAAGAAAAAAGAAAGAGAATTAGCCTACAAGGAAGCGGAGTGGGGTGCAGCAGAGTCAGTAGCATTTAATGGCATAACCCTCTTACCTCAGCGCTAATTCTTGACAAGATGCCCAGGGGCTACTTGAATCACACAAAAATAATAATAAATAAAACAGCAAGACTTTTCGCAGCATGCAAAATTACGTGAAAAGAGATTTCAACGCAGGTACTAAGATGTTCATAATCAGCATTGCCGTCTTGACAAATTTATTGTTGAAGTTCACTATGAAGTAACGATTTTTTTCTTGTAATCCTTAATGCGAACGTGACTAGTGCGCACGAAAGGCAGGTGCATTAAAACCATAAGAGACTTGCTTCATTATCATGATCTGACGACATGGGAATTCGGTTGTAATACACACTTCACCGTAATTTTATTTACCTGTCGTAGTACTACGCCCCTATGAAAATGAGAACACGGCTCTTGTCATGTCAGTAATGTTAGAGCTCCTTGCCTCAGGCGCTAAGAGAAAGTACATCTACGTGGTTTGAGTCCCACCGGGTACAAATATATTTATTTATTCATCAGCCGAACATGAAGTAGGAATGACCTTGCCCAGATCTACAGGAAAGTTATTTAAATTAAGTGCCTCCCTCGAGTCCCAGGCAAAGTTTTAAGACAGCCCTCCTTTCTCTCTTTCCATAGCAATACAATTTTCACACAAAACGAATCATCAAATTTCATGCTGCGTTTGGGATGGAGTCCGGTAGTATAGAAATAGCTATGTAGAAACAGTAAAAACAAAACAGCAACTAAATAAATAAAATATAAGTAAGTATAACACATGACAGCGAAGAAGAAGCAGACTGTTAATTAATATACAAGTCCACAAATGAATCAAAGAATACAAGGATAAAAGAAATCATGCATATTAATGCAGGGGTTAAATTACTTAAAGAGGATTTTTGCCATGTTTGCACCACACGAATTTCAGTTTATTAGTATCAAGGACTCTTATGTTAACCTTAACCGCATGAACTTCCACGTTAAACGTCAAACTTTGAAACGCTAGCTTCCCCCGGAATTGACATAGACCCACAAAATTCTGTATTTATGGTCGTGTCATAACTATTTCACCGCAAATTTAATGACTAGAATAGAGAGAGCTGTTTGGCCTCCACAACATGGTCATGTCTTGTTATTGTTGGTACTCTTTGTCCTCACCAACGGAGATCGAACCAATAAACCGAATTTCAAGTTTTTTAGCTTAAAACTCAGGTATATGAACAAGGCCTATGGGATCTTTTGAACGATATTTTAATGCGACTATAATATTCTTGTTCTTCTTGTTGGGGAAATTTTGCTTTCACCTAGATATCGAACCAGTGAGCCGATTTTCAACTTTTATATCTTAAGACGTAGTAACAAGTGAAAATTCTTTTACATGTATTAGTGCACGACTGATGGCTTACATGTCTTTCTTGTATCCGTTCCTTTAGAGCATTACATTTTTATAAGGCTTACATCCATATTTTATACGCTTAAGCGTTTTTAACATTAATATGTTAATCAAGTGCCACAGTGTACGTAAAAGCCAAAAAAAAAAAAAAGATCTCTGCCCCTCCTGCTTCCAACTTCCTGCGTCAAGTTTAGCGATGTTCCGGTTCAAATAAATATAAGTATTCTGTCCCACAATACATCTAGATACACGCTAGTGTGTCGCTGCACAAGTAACAGTAGATCATACCATTGTAGACATCCGATTGTAAAAAAATTAATTGTTAATAATAAAAAAAAGCGCTCACTAGCAGACATGTGTCTGTTAACTGTAAGCAACTGAAAGCATATTTTGGCATGTTGAGGATAAATCCCAATGCGACAGAAATGTTTCAAATTGTGGAAAATGTAAGGGGAAGGGTCAGAGATTAAGAAAAACTAAAATTTAAAGGACGAGTGTCCACCAATCATAGAGAAAAAGATGCGTCAATAACGTTGTTTTTATGTCACTGTCTAGCTAGCTAGCTAATCAGATTTTTCCCATGTTAAATCCGATAGACTTTTTTTCTCATGGCTAACGCAAAATTGAGAAGGCCTACATAGCTGAATTTTGGCACACGGATGCTTGATGATCTGAGCATGGCCCTTTTGTTGGTTTGAGAGTTGTAGGAGTCTGGACAAATGCGTGGGAGAGTTTTGAAATTCGCCACCAGCGAATTTAAATTTCGTTTCTTTTCTAAGTTGCAACCGAAGATTTCAAGCAACAATGTCTTGAACAATCAACACTGGTCTTTAGATTTATTGTAAAAGCCTGGACCAACTAAAAACTGAACGAAGGACGAAATAAGGAAACATTTGTCGTAAACGTAGGGGGGGGGGGAGCAGACAGTTAATTGTTGGCTTAATGAGTCGTCAATCATGAAAACTTTCATGAGCGAGTAGCAATCTTCAAGTTTTCATTAAACTTTCGAACTATTAGTCGGTGCGATTAACTTGGCTAATTGACCTTGGCGGCTTTTCCTTGGTTAAATGATATCACTACCTTCAAAGGCCGATCGTTTTAGGAAACTTGGCGGGTTTTTCTCAACTGTTTTGGTTGTGGGTGGATTTCATTTAACATGATTGCTAATCAAACTTCTGGTTTCGCTCAGGTCTAAAAAGGATTTATTTTTAATTAATTTTCTTTAATTATAGGTTCCAAAAATTAAAACAACGTATTGCATAATGAATGCATCAACTTTCAACTGACTAGATTTTACTGAAGCAAAATGACTGTAGAAGTTTCTATTGTTTTTATTAGACTTACTTGTGCTTTAGATTTTAAAGAAAGAAAACCTCTAATTATTGAAACCAAAAGATTCCAGAATAAGTCCAAGGAGCCGACGAAGATGGTACTCTCTCTCGTGAGAATAATATAATGGCCATGGCCGAACTTGAAAATAAAAAAAAATTAAAAACTTTGATGATATGACCTTGTAATAAGCCGATTTGGTATAAGGCTGACAAATCCCCTTTCCATCTGTTGTTTTAATGGAGGCACCAGTGCAAACGTTTTAGGTTCTTTCTCCAGCACGCCACAATGTCTGTCGTGGGATCACTGCACGCAATAGCAACCCCCTATGGGTCGGAAAAGAAAACTGATTTATTACTTTCTGGAAGGGAAACAAAAGCTGAACAGATGTGTGAGCCCTACGACGGACAGGATATATCGTCATCACTGCCATTGTTGGCGCGCGCTTTTGCCCTTCCGGTGGCAGCCATCTTTATAACCATCTCTGCATGGTCTTGGGTTTATTCTCATATTTCTATGGTCAAGTCTTTTTCGCAGAGGGCGCTTTTCCATGCTCTGCCGCCATTTTACAATTGGCCCCATCAAGCATCCGTAACTACAATGGTCGCTGATTTTGTTCTGAGTTTGATTGAGCACAAAATCCTAGTGAATGGATGATCGTTGAAGCACGAGACGACGAAAAGCCTGCAAACGTTTCAGCCACGGGTCGAAAACCCTTTTAGGACATGATGGAAAACTTGTAAACAGGGCAACTTAAGACCTGGTTCGAGGTTTCCACCTTATTATCAGACCTCAATGTGAGCCCTAAGCGTAATTTTTTTTTGCGTAAGTTACGGGCATGTAAGCTAGCTACAATTTTGGTAACACTGTCTCCTTTTTCGCTACTGTCTCGAAAAAGCATGTCAATATGCAAGTCCCTTTTATCTTAAGTTTAAGACCCTTATTCTAAACCTGAAGCCTTTTTTCCATATAGCTAGTGCTGTGCTTAAACAGAATGTTTCTTCAAGTCTACAGAATTAGACAGAAATCAGGTTGTGAGAGAACTAAGAATTTGGAGATCCCTTGAATTCCAAGAAAGCTACGCAGAGCCCAGGATAATACGGATTTTTTTTTTTGGGGGGGGGGGGGGGAGGGGGACAGGAAACCATCTTACAGAAGTGGGCAAAGAACTACGACCAAAATGTCAGTCTGGTCAATTGGCATCTTTCAAAAATTTCAGATTGACCAATTGGCAGCCAGAAGACGCAGCTATTAACCAATCAAATCTCTTGTCCACTGTAAATGGAGTAGGCTACAAGTGGTCTTCAGCTCGAATTGTCGGTTGAGCTAAAACAAAGTGTGCAACAAAAACGCTGAAAACTGTGAAAGTTGATGTTTGACAAATAAATTTACTGGTTATAAACAAACCGAACTTCAACTCAAACGGACGTATTCTCGTATTAAACACAACCTCCTTTGCACTTCGACAATTTCTTATAGCTTCGAAGATTGTCAAGGGGTTACATCCCCCCCCCCCCCCCACCTCAGCACTTTCTGGTGTAATTCGTACTGTACGATTACAGGATTAAGGACGTTAACAGTTTCTTTTAACATTACGATAATACACTGGGCAGTAAAACTTTATCAAGCTCACGGCCGCACCACTATCTCTGATCTTTTTATCATTTGAATCAGCTTCGGATTGGTGGTGGCACCAGCAGGCTTCTGCAGAAAACGGAAGCCGGATGGTGACATTTCAGCCCTGATGTTCTTTTACTGTCCCATCACGTTAGGCCTAAACGGAAGTGTCGACTATGTTTCACGGCTGAATTACGTCCGTTGGGAGCAGAGAACTGTTTATTAAGGATAAATCACGACTAAGTCGCCCAACGAGGCAAGCGCGCGTTTCCTGCACCGGAAGTCATATTTTTATCCCTCGCGACGTTGTTGTGCTTACCGTTTAAGACGTCCAGTGAAGAAAATGTGGACACCAAACTGAATTGTCCACTTCAAAATATGGTATTTGTAAACTTGGCTAGTTTAAATGAACACTACTTCCCTATAGCGAATATATGAAATATGAAAGGAAATATGAAAATATCAAATATTATATTATGTAATATGAATATTTAAATCCTAGTGTATTTAATTGTGTGTTTGAAAACTGCAAATTCACAGCTTTTGTTTGTAAAATTTCTGCTTCTACCCCTACCCCATCTGATTAGATCTTTGGCAAAAATAAAATAAAAAGTAGGTAAAAAGTATGGAAAATTATAATTTTGTAAATTAAAATACTTATTATGGAGCAGTGTGGAAGATGTACCTTCCTCAAATTCCCCAGCAGCTACTCAGGACAAGGGGAGGAGAATCCAAGTCAGTTTTTTGGATCTTGGCTTAAGAGTATTTTTGCCTGTGTCAGGAGGGGTCAGGCAAGGGAAAGAAGCCCAATTGTTTTTTAATGGATTTTTAAAAGTTAAAAAAAAAGGTTAAAACGTGACACTTCGGTTCAAAACGACTTGTTTATAAAAAGCTTTTCCCCATTCAAAACAACATTTTTTTGTGTAATTTCTTTATTATGATTAAGGGACCTCGTCGGACCCTTCGTGTATTAGGAGGCGGGGCAATAGCCCAGCAAAAACATGGTCACAGGTACGTCGGTAAGGGGGGGGCGAGAGGGGGCGCTCGCCCCCCTAAATTTTTGGCCGCCCACCCAACATCAGATCAAAATCAAACGTAAAAAGAAAGAAAATTCTGGTTACTTATTAAGAAAACTACGTTAGTTTGTTTCACAGCGACAGGAAGACATTTCAATGGAGCCTAGTTGACACTTCAATGGAGCGTAGTTGTTACTGTGAGAGTTGTAAAATCATATTTTTTTCATCTGGATTGAAAAACATGCCAAAAAATAGTTATTTATACTTTTTTTGTGTGGGGGGCAGCAAAAGTAGAACTTTCGGTTAGCCACCCTGGCTAAAGTTGCTGCCCCACTGCCGCCTCCCCAGTAAAGTCATTCTAGCGTCGTCCCTGCGTGAGCTCTTGTTACCATCTTAATTAATGGTCACCGACCGTTCTACAGATATAAAGCATCCGTCGCGTTTTAACTAGGATTACTCAGTTCGGCTCGTCCAGGGCTGTAAAGAATTGACCTTCCGATTGTAATATTATCAGTTTGCTTTGGGTAATCTGCTTAAATTCTTTCAAAAACGAACCACTCAACTTTCCTTCAAAGGATCTTAAAATGTCCATGTACATTTTTGCAGCTTTGCAGTAGTTCAAAGCTGAAACTGCTTACTCTTTTTTTTCCCTCAGAAGTTATGAAGCAAAAGTAAAAAAAAAAATAAGAAAATTGTTTATTTTGAAGTCCTGAATTGGTGGCCATTTTATGCACATGCATCGACATTTGCTAAGAAACTTAACACTTTGATAACGTGAACCAGCTGCTGAAATTTTAACGTTGGTTTATTTTCGAAGTTTATCTGCCTGATTGTTTTGATTCGGTATTTTATCAATTATTTGACCACTCGATCGGTTGGCTATTAGTTCGATCATCAAAGCTAATAATGTCAATTAGCCTTACATATTTCTTGTAGTACGACGACGATATGCCGGTACTATAGCAAGTATCGAAAATGTAGTTATAATGGTGACTAATATGCTAGCGGGCAAGTTTAATAAACCTGAATTTTCGGCATTTCACAAACTTCCTTCTCACGGGACACGAACAACGGTAATCTGTGGTTACTAATGATTAGAGTTAGCTTGGGACGCGCACCCAGCCTTAGCCGTGTCGCCAGAATGAGAGAGGGACAATTTAGCTAAGCAAATCTCATCAGAAATTCCTACGTTCTTTTACATACCACAATCGACATGCTAATGGCTAGCAATCGAATGTATCGCTTGAGAAAAGTCTGCTAACCGAAAACCTGACTTTGGTAAACTTGCTCACCGTATCATTAGTTTGTATCCCCCATCATAACAAATGTGTCAAGATATAGGAAACACCAGTTACTTCTGAGTTCTGCGCTTCCGTATAAGCTATACTTCCCTTTTCGAAGGCCCCAGCATGAGGGCAAAAGCATTTGCAGCTGTGGGATATGAGCGCGCATGAGGAATGAGAGGGAGGGAGGGGGGAGGAATGGGGTAGCCTGTCGGGTAATACGAACCCCTGCTTGTGACACAGCTGTCTTACTGCAGCCAATCAACTTTTGCCATAATATCCCTACACCCTTGAAAACATCATGAGGTTACGTGAGCAACGCCGGGGTATTTGTACTTTTTGAGGGTGGTTCGGTAGGGCGGCAGACGAAGGGTTAAATTGCCTAGTAAAAGAGTAATTCCCAAGTACGGTATAATATAACTCGCGGTAGGGGATGACAACGGGACGGTTCACACTGTGGCTTTTGTAGTCTTTTATATCCCTCCGCCGT